>JACSZP010012375.1:0-25253 GCA_016161895.1 Pinna nobilis
ATTCGAAGTCGAACACGCTAACCACTCGGCCACGGAGGCCCCGAAAAAATGTTAAAGCATCGTAAGAGAATTCTGTTGCATGGTTTTATCTATTGTACTTCCCCTTTATGTTTCAAACAACTTCTTAGAGCCGATAACATATCGGTTGATGTCAACATGACAACAAATATACGGGGGAGGGAGGTATGAAATAAACAACAACATCAACGACACGAAAACAACAAAATAAACAACAACAAACAACAACATAATCAAGAAAATTAAGCACGGTAAAAAATACTTCACTAGTCTAAGTCAAAAATTGAAATTAACTGCAACCTTCGTATAAACTAATGAGTTTTTCATACGACAAAACGAAACCTATTTCCTAGATGTCCTTATTGGTCAATGTAGATGCATAGTCCCATGGTCAGCTGGAGGATTCTTGTCGTCACTTTACCGACAGCAAAATTCAGGCAAGTAAATTTGTTTGAACTTTGGGCAAGAACTAAACTGTCTGGTTTGTCCTTTAAATGTTGTGCTTACAGACATACAAATGATGGGAACCCCGACAAGCAAGTGGCCAGATCTTCGTTTCGGACATCCTCACAGTTTCACCGTTGATTCGGGAGCTATCTCTGTGGACTTTGCCGTTTTCATGCGTAAGGCAAGAGTTTTGTCCTTGGAAAGACTTTGCTATTCTGGAAGTTAGCTCCGAAAAAAAAATATCAAGCTCTTTACTTCAAATCTGCCAGAAATCCGCTCATCGATGCATGTTTCTAAGTTAACAAACTTCAAACTTTACTGGCACGTGTAGATATATTCAGTCATTTTAGAGTGTAACATATACATCGTCATAGATGGGGCAAAGGTAGATAACTCGTACAATCTTTATTTTCTTGTGTCAGATCACGAGTTATTTGCTCGGCCACTTACCCTTTCTCCTAAACCTAAGATAAAGTCATAGTTCGGGATATTCCGTAAAAACTCACATGTATCCCGTATTATGACAAGCCAATTAAATAACAGTTCAAGCAAGATTTTATTTGTCTACGTATGTTTTACGATATAGCATAACTTGCGCGGTTTTTACAAAAACAAAAGTAATGTAATATTGTTAAATATCGGTACAAAATAAACTTTATTCCTAGAAATGAAAAATAGCTCATACATAATTGATATCAATAATATTTAATGCAATTCTTTTAATTATCCGGAGAATTATTTACCAGCACAGCAACATATGTTTTAAAACTTTTGAACAGATGTTGATGCACCTATATCTACCGGAAAGTCTTGTTCTGCCCAAAATCGGGATATTGCTGTTGTTTTTGTATTGTTGTTTAACGTCACACTCAAAAATTATTTCACTCATATGGAGACGTCACCGTGTACCGGTTAAGGGCGACAAATTTCACCAATGCTTGGCACAGCTTGTCGTAGAGCAGGGAGGGTTCTTTAACGTGCCAACTCCTACTGTGACACGGGACCTCGGATTTTACTGTCATTCTTAGATTTAATTGAGCATTATATAAGAATGCATTAGAAATAAATTCTATATTATACATGATTTTATTCCGTAAAAAAAGTCCTAGCTTGGTTGCCAAAGAGGTTTGTATGTTTACAATTAAACGAATGTTTCTCAAACAGTATTTACCAATGAAAGCACAGGAAACATGAATTAAATTTAAATACTAGTAGATAAATAAATAAAGAAAATATGAATAAAATACATTCGTTCCCTTCAATTTATCAATGACATTTTATTAAATATGTAAGCAATACAGAACTACATATCTTTAACGTCAAAACTACACTTTAGACTGAACGGAGAAAAGATAACCTGGGGAAACAAGGGTTCATTCTATTTACTGAAAGAGCATAGTATTCAATTTCGCTTTATCTTAAAGTATAACATACACTGAAATCATTTAACACTAGTTCAAATATGAAGGGCATAACAAGAGAAAGAAATTCTGATTATGTCATAAAGTTTGTTTCTCATTAATAATTGTCCACTTCTTATTTAACTTTCATTCCGGACGGACTAAAAGATTCTTCTCCTTGGAAACTGTAAAGAGAACGTAGATTTATGTAAGTGAAATGCAAAATGTGAAAAAACTGATTAAGATAAGTAAACGACTATGGCGAACCTGCAGTTTTAGACTTTTATGCTTATGTGAATGTCCAGAGGCAAAATGATGTTTATACATGTCGATCACCTCTTAAGACTTTTAACAGGCTAAAAATATGATCAACAACAACAACAACAACAAAACAGCAACAACAACAGCAATATAAATATAATCCAATATCCTCCAAAGGGTTGTATTCTTGTATAAATATAACAAACTACTCTGTTTACACAAATTTTCGGCCCCTTGGCCTTTATCAAGTGGCTGACGATAGTGACATTAACTTTTACATATTTTTACATGCGCATCATTAAAAGTTTTATTGAAAAACAAAAGAGTAAACAATCATGACATTGTACATGATAGCCGAAGGATTATGATGTCACTTATAGTACAAGCATTATGACGTCACTCATGTCATAAGACAGATATACATCAATGGTGGTCATTGAAACATTGAAACTTGTACGAAAATTCTGTTTTAAACCTACCTATTAAATTGTTATTATTCATCTGTAGCTGTATACGGTAATGCCTAGTTTTTTTTATCAGCCTAGCAATTGGAATCCCGTTCTGTATGAATATGATCTGAACGATCTGAAATACACAAACATGTAACTTTTGTTGAACTTGTCTTGTTTTAGCTATAAGTGTATTTGTATATTTCTGCTTTCAGTATTGTCTCCATTTTGATTTGGTCACAGTATTGTGTGTCGTTGACTTATTGAATTTTGAATGCCCCTTGATATCTTCTACGTCACCCCCTTTATACCATAGAGATAGGTGTTCCATTTGAATATAAAGATCCGCGGTGTTTTGTCTGACAGCGTATTTGTCTTTACATCGAGGAGTTTTGGGGTCAAGTATAGGCAGATCGGCGGGTGCGGTTTGATTTACCTATTCTTTGAAAAAGAGTCAAAAATATATAAAGCGGGGTTTATGCCTTAGTACATGTTGACATGTTAAAGAATCGTCAATGCTCAGTGGCCGATAATAAGCCAACTTTGTAACCATCTACCTGTGTTGTCGAAGTTAAAATGCAACTCGCATTATTTATATTAGCGAACCTTGCGTTTAGCCTAAGTTCCGGGATAACGTGTTTACAAACACACAGAAACGACTACTTATACAATATCCAACGAACAAGTGGATAAATATATATATGTGGTAAAAAGGTATAATTTTTACCAAAAGGAAAGAGGAAAACTCGTTAGATTGTGCGAGGAGCTGATTTTTTGACTTGCCGAACGTCAATCGGCACTCCAAATATCGGCTGCAGAATTAAAGTCGCGCACGTTTAACTATATTCATCATTCATTTTTGCGCATATTTTCAAACTCGGGTAAAAAAGGAAATTTGATATTTTTGTCCTTTGTACAATCAGACTACATTGAAGTGCGATGCATGTGTTGTCAAATTAAACGTTTCAGCTCATTTCGGTGGAAGCCATGTTTACAACATATGGTTTTTCTCGCAAGACTTGTTCCTCTTTTTACTTTATTTGTACAAGAATTTCAAAAGAGCGAAAACTTAGTCATAATGGTAAGAAGGTCCAACATGTTTGTGTATTTGACAACAATATAACTTCTTTGATAAACATGTCATTTGAAGGGTGTTGTAGGGGGGAAAAGGCTACTGATTATACTTACATTTCACCGCTCATCAATATTTACCATATTTCAAACTTGCCGATCTATTTTACCCCAAAGAGGAAGAGGGGATAGAAGGATGGAAATTAAAAAGCAGCGTCGATTAACTGGCGGGATTGTTAGGGTCAACATATATATATAAAGAATTGTCTGTTTTTCTTTTGCATGTTATTGATGTTGAAATAAGTTATGCTGTTAGTGTCCATAATGGGATGTTTGTAAAATTTAGAAGAGGTAGTGATGGTCTTAGTGTTTGTGGTGGTAAGACAAGTTTGAACAAACAGCTGAAAGTCAATTCAGAATTGATACATTATATGCGCAAGACACAATTCACAAGGGCTTGCTCTGCGTATGATCAGTTTTTTCGATCGACACAGGCGGCTGACAAACAAAATTATCTGTAAATTGTACGTACCTGTCCATGTTTGGTCAAGTTGTAAACAAAACAACTGATATATGTCCATAAGGGTATCTACAAGAAAACTAAAAGAGAAAATGGAAAAAGATGATAATAAGACAACCCCATGACATTTCTTGTTTCAAAAGAGAAGAAGTTTTGTCACAATTTACTAAAGCTGCTATTATTTTGTTATACTCTAAATATTATAGGTAGCAGACTTATTCCACGAAAAAATTTTAAATTTAAGAAAAAAAACATAACAAGAAACCGCGAAAGACGTTATGGCCACATTGCGGGGCTTAAACAGAAATTAAACAAAATTGTTGACTCTGACAGTCAATCTCCTATTATTACAGTCCACACCAAAATTATTGCTTTGATCCGCCTCTTACTTTCAACAAGTACAGGTGAATTTATTATTAAATTCCTTTAAGCTGTTCTAATTCAAGTCATAGTGAAATATTAAAAGTTATTCATAGGTTCCTATAGAACACATGTAAACCCAATCTTCACTCCTCATGACTTCTTTCATTCATTCAAAAATGTCAGGAGAGGGCAAGATCTGCGATACCGAAAAAAATTATTATCAAGAAAATTTCCCGGTTTGCATATGTATGTATAGAAATGAACTAAGTTGTCTTGAACTATCAATTCCATGTTGTGCTGAAAAAGAAACATATAATAAATATTACAAAATATTTAAAAAGAGTATTATGATAAAATGTATAAAAATACATAATTACGTGTCTGCTAATCATTGCATTTCATATTACTCCAATTTCAATTTATGTTCGACTCAAATTAAAAATACAGTACAAATGTACAATTGAAAACTTCCAATTTAAAAAACAAATAAATTATATCGTTCATAGTCAAGTATTTTATCATTCAATTAAAAGAGAAGTGAATGAATACTGTATGACATAAAATATGACGATATGCACACAAAATATATATGGTTGAACGAATAATGGATGTAAATATATACAAACATTGAAAGCAAATAATAAAACATATATACACTGATGGATGAAGCTACATATAATGCTTCAGACATTTAAAAGCAACACGGAACACTGACAGACAAACACAAGACATGAAATACATAACATTAAAAAAAATTAAAGATACATAAAGGAATGCACATTCAATCAGAAAATCTTTTGCTATGATTACTTAATATTCTTCCTTTTACATTTTATTTAAACACGAACAGGGTTAGATTTTAAAAATCGTGCATTTAAATAACATTACAGCTTCAACATTATATATCACAGTAAAAATGTAAATTAAAACAGATATCCTCATTTATTCATTTGAAAGTATGAAAGTTTTTATTAAAATACAATTACTAAATCTTTTCACTTATAGAAAGCGGCAATCATTTGATAATGTCAAATATGTATACTTACTAGTTATAACGCTAAAATTGAAAAAAAAACGAACTATAAATATGTGTTGACCTGTTTTATTCTCGTTCAGTAAACTTAATCTGTAAATACATGTACTTAAAAATACCCAAAACACCGTGAACCAAATGACTTGACTAACAGAATTGTACTTAACACGAGTTCATGATCATAGTACTTAGATCTCTTCAAACGAATGCATGACGGATACTTCGTATGATAATAGATGTCTGTACTCGAAGTTCAGACCTGCATTCGAGAAAGGTTGCAAATCAGTATAATGCTAGATTGTGGAGGGTCAACTGCCCTACACAATAATTTGTGGGTAGGCTACTAAATTTACAACTGTAAAGCAGCAACTGAAATATGTTATTCGCCTGGGAGGTTTCATTACAAGAAAAAGTAAAGGTAATGAACAGTGAAATAAAATCAGCAGTGTTCTTTAAAGATACCAAATACAAGAAACAAAATTAACCTGATTGACTTAGATTTTATGCCATGACCTCATGCCGAATTCATGGAAAATTTCAAAACCACAAATGAATTAGAGTTTTCTCCCGCATGAAAACGGACAAACAGAAAAATATCTTATGTTGTTTACCTTAGTTACAAATGCTCTGAAGAATTATGTGACTGGTAATAGGTTTTCGTTTCAACTTATTTGAATTTGAGACCAACATTTCATATCATAGTACATGTGTAATTGACATTAGTTAAATAATAACCTCTTTAATTCGCTTTGCTATGGCAGTCTTGAAAATAGAGGTTACTAAAATTACAAACGAATTTTAGGCCAGCTAAAAACAAAACCTTCCAGCATCCAACACGGGATCATATATAATATATTTAATGTCTCTAGATAGTATTCGGACCGTGAAACAGGGGGAGATTTGTGAAGCTGTGATAAGCACGAAAAAATAACGATAAAGAAAAACTCACGAACAAACAGGTACGCCAGTGTTATCCTCGTAGCATGTTTCACTAGTATTGCATGGGCTTAATACATCCAATATTTCACACGCAGATGTGTGTACGGTAGCTTTTGAAGAAAATGAAAAAAGGACTAGATTAAGTAATAAATTTAATTTTCTTCTGTTGATCAATACTTATATTGCTCCTATTCAATGCAAATGTATAAATATTGTACAATTATTCGTTCCTTATGGTAAAATTGAAGCTATCAATCAGAGAGAGAGAGAGAGAGAGAGAGAGAGAGAGAGAGAGAGAGAAATGTTCACGAAAGCTTGAATAAAAAGTGAATTTTTTTAAAACAATTTCCTAACCATTCGACTAACATCTACCAAAACAAAACAAAAATAGTAAAATGATAGGGAGGGGATCAGTGAAAGGATTGATTCTTTAGGGACAAAGGTAAAATTAAGAGAGGAAGAGGGGAGTGACAGAAGAAAAGAAAGGATTTCAAACCTGTGAAATTCAAAGTTGGAATGAAAACGTTCTCAACAGCAACAGGCGAGCTCTCGTTGTCAAACCTGACGTCACGTCCGGTGATATTATTAACAGCTGCTGCAACCATCAAGTTTATTTCCGGTATCTCTCGGACCACAAGCGAATGAGTGATGATTAAACTTCCGAGTCTGGAAGCAAATGTGTACAACTTAAATAACATTTATGGTTGACATAGAGTTCCAGGAATTTGCATTTACAATAAAACTTCATTTAGCGATCACCTGTATATAAATGCCACCTGTATATAGTGACCACTTCTTACTGTCCGCTATACCACCATTTATGTACAAATCAACCTCCATATGAAGACCGCTTTTCTTGTGCCCCTCTAGGGGTCTTTATACACAAGTGTCAATCTATTTCGAAAACTAGACAAATCCAAATTTACAGACTTGAACACGCTTGTGTCATTCACATATCTGACTCTTTTTGCTTCTTTCTTTGCATTGTCTCTTTATTCAGGTTACCCTGTATTTTACTAGCAACAGAACTTTAGTAATAATAATGATGTATTATTTTTCGAGCTGAATCTTTTTCTCAACTTACGATATAGAAACATACTGCACGGATATATACCACGAGAACTCCGTATTCGTTGTTCTGTAAAGTGCATCTAACTACAAAAAATAAAAATAAAAAAGGGGATTACATCTCACAAGACATGAACGTTATTTGAATAGTTAGGCCTCTTTACATTGCAAAAATTATATTGTATATACAAGAATTTGCATTTTTTGTTGTTGAAAATTTAACTTTTTCATCTTCAAAAAAAAATCATTTGATGAGAAATATACTGTTTGTCTGTATGAGTACTTTGACAAATTTAAGATAGTTCTGTGCTAACAATTATAACAATGAAACCTGAGATCATATATGAATACATTACAGTTAAAAAGTCAATTTTGTTGGATCCGGAAGAAAAATGAATAACGGTTAAAAATCATTCATCCAGTAACTTTACTGACCAGTATAATGGCTTTCTGTCTGGTTTCCTCGTTAATGGTGTAATCTCCCGCCAAGGTCATTTGAAGCGAAACACTCGTTGTCACGTCTACAGAAATAAAGTATTGTATGGAATTGTTGTTAAACGTCCCACTCAAGAATATTTTACTCATATAGAGACGTCACCGTGTGCCGGTGAAGGGTTACAGATGTTGCCTATGCTCGGCACTGATGGCCGTAGAGCAGGGAGGGTTCTTTAACATGCCAACATCTACTGCGACACGGGACCTCGTTTTTTTCTGTCTCATCCGAGGGACAGGGACGGTCAACCGCGGCGTGGTGCTACGCGGCTCGAACCCGGATCATCGAGTCATAGTCGAACACGCTAACCATTCGGCGACGAAGGCCCAAATAAATAAATAACAAAATCTGATACCTAATTATTCCGCTTTATAGATGGCGCTCTCTCGTTAGATAGTTCAACTTTCGGTGATTATGTTAATCGCATCTATCAAAAGGATCTTGAAATCAAATATATAATGGGAACTGCTTGGTATTTTGATACCTTGTCTTATTCATTCACATTTCCAGAAAGGGATCAAATTTACAGTAAAATAGATTACGTTTAATTTCTCATTTTGAGTTTTTATTTTATTTGTAGCAAAATTTCAGTGGCATCTGCTAATTGTGTACATGTATACATTTCTCAGATGACATGCTTTTTCAGGCTATGTGTTTCATATCTACATTTCCTTGATATTGGATTGCTGCTAACTATGATGATGTTAAAACAAAAGGTTCCTTTATGCTTAGATAAAATCTTCACTGATAGTTTTAATGGAAATCGTGCCATTCAATCGTGATGCATTTAGGTTATTTGAATAATTATTTGTATTAATGTTTCTTGTTTTCGCCATGGTGATGGATTTTAAATGTTCCCTTGTCATTTTCAACTTGCCAGGTTTTCAACCAACAGCGAAAATAGAAGAATGATGGCACAAAGGTCAAATTTACACCTGAATAATTGTATGCTAATAAAAACAGTTACCTGTATCACATGTAACACCTGTGTAGCCGGACGGACAAGTACAGATAAAAGAATTAACCACGTCAGTGCAGGTTCCGCCATGTTGACACGGAAGGCTTACGCATTCAATTATTTCTGAAAAATAACAAAGAAACTTGTGTGAAGAACGCTTCACAAGTGCATAAAACACAGCCAGAGAACCTGCAAGCATTATATACAATTTTTAAAGTTTGAGCAGTTCAAAAAGGGTTCCTTTATGCAGAAAATAGAAAAGGAAAATGAAATGTTCTTGCTGCTTCATCTGAAATAATAAAACAATAAAATGTCACAACGATCGACACGTCAGTATAGGTGCGAACCTCGCCACAACCTACGCTTATGCAACTATTGCTGCCACTTCCCTTGAGGAAAGAAGAAGTCTAATCGCAAACCAAACCAAAACCAATCGCAAGTAGGTTTGTCGCGACCCGATTTGAACCGAGTCAAACATATAAACCTTAACTGCTCAATGGCTTTTTGTGACGAGCATGTGCCATTATGTACAGCTCTTTATTCCGTGAAGTCTCAAAATAAATGAAATATTCCGAAATGGGATACAAAACAGAAAGAAAAACTTATCTGACCGCAGTCTTTTTTCGTTTTGTTTGATAATTTCCAAGGAATTTAAACTTGCAACTGAAAGACAGGAGAATCAATGTACTCAGTGTTACTAACCACAATATACAGTTGTATATATTTACATCGTCAGTACATGTAATTAAGAAAAATGTTCGATACATGTGCATTAATTGAAGTGAATAGGGAATTAAATTTTTAAATCTAAGTTAGAATTAAAGTAAAATCAAATACAGTTTTTTCTGGGGTATATTTGAGACTGATTTTAAAAGTTTGGCAAATGTAGCCAAATATATATATATAGAGAGAGAGAGCATTGATGTAGGCCTAAAAGAGACTGCACAGGTACATGTATACCATTTGATTGCATCATTGCATATACCACCATTTTGGCATGGGCTACTGCTGCATTCATCGATATCTGAATGGGATCAACAATGAAATGTGCTTTACCAAGTTTTCCTGAGAATGCAACACATATAAACGTCTAAAATTATCTCGTTTAAGTAGGTATGATGGGAAAATAAGCATTTTTTATGAAACAATTCATACTTTTAAAACAAAAACTTACTCTCGGAACAGTTAACACCTGTATATCCTGCCGCACATGCGCAGGTGTATCCATTTACTCCGGTATTACACGTTTTGCCATTTTCACAAGGATTACTAGCGCATTCGCCAATGTCTAAAAATAATGAAAACATTTATTCAGTTCTACATCTACTAGTTTCACAAAACATACAACTGCATGTACAATTTGAAACATTGCCATTTATCGATTGGAAAATTAACCCACCTGATGTTAAATGCAGTGTTTAAGTTAATGACCAAACTGGAAGAGAGGATGTACATTCGAGATCGGTCGATCGGTCAATCGATCAATCGAGCTTCCGAAAGAGAGGTTACTTGTATATCAGGTACAAATCAATGAAATGTTTCCACGAGTGCAGTTTCAATCATTTCGACATGGATTCCTTATGCAATCGTCTTTGTGAAGAGAAATGACAGGGTATATCATTCCACATTTATTTCTTCAAGTGTTATTTAATACAAACTACGGAATACGAAAGAGAAGTTGTGAGATGTCTTAATAAATAATGTAGTTGTGTTGAAATGATAAAATGTAAAACGATTCAAGGTTGAAAGAAAGACGACCACCTGATGCACACTTTGCATGAACTTTTGCCGTACCTGCTTATCAGATTAGAATAATCATTATACATTTGTTTAATGAATCATCTGGCAAAAAGAGACTTATATAATATTAGAGAAAGAGGAATTGGTATCAGATTTCTAACTATGAAAAGATGTTTAAAACAGTTTTAAAAACCGGAACATCTTAAAGCATCTATAAAGAAAAACTAAGGCATATTAGAACATGTAATGACCTTGGAGGAGACATAAATGAAACACATATAAAGCACATGCTAATTGATTGACAGTGGTAGAACAGAAGCACATCACATGTAAAGCACGTACACATTATGTAATAACTATAGAACAGAAGCAAATACAGCACATATAACGCACAAGGTGATCATACCATAACCCTTTGTTACTATGTTAAGTACTTTGAAAGCCCATACGAAAATACGCAATATGAAATGACTGAGATTTATTTTTTGTAACGATTAAACTATACATGATATTCAATTAATTGTGACATGCACTTGAATTTTCATTTATCATACGTTTTGTTAAATAATAAGGGTATTTCCTAATAACATTTCAAAGAATGACACGAGATAACTGTCACTGGAAAATGGAAAGTTATGTATTTCTCTAATGCGACCTCAATCAGAAAACAGCAGCAACAACAACAACAAAAGAAAGAAAGAAACGCACTCTTGTTCGCAATAAACTTGCTTCGATTTTCTTCCTTTCCTACACCCTTATACGTACGGTACAAATGATGATATTCAGTAGTATTTGTTCTTTTCTCCTGTGTACATACCCTGATATGTGCGCACACACCTTTACATATCTACATACCTTTACATATCTGAACATACACAAGAAGGGTAACGTACATGAAACAGAGGTTTCACAAGTACTTACTTAGATCCGGAACATAACCGTATGCATTGTTTTCTCCTGCTCCGTATACAAATAATCCAAATCTTTGTTGTGTCAAGTGTGTAATGAAATGAACTCCGGGTAAAACGTACAGGGTACATATGATGTAGTTTGTATTGTTTACGTCTATGAAGGCAGTTTGTAGCGTATCTATAGGATCCCCGTCCATCATAATCATAGACACGTTGCTACTCTCCCGTATGACGATCGATATTGAGGAATTGAAACTTTCGTTAAAAACAAAGAAGTTGTATTGAAACATGTATTGATCAACTCCAGGAATAGTAATCATAAATGTATCATATAAATCATACACATACACAGTGGCAAATACACCTCTCGTAGCTTTAATGATAGAAGGCAGTCCGACATCTACAGTGACCGATATATTTTCCATGGTTTGTAAATTCCACGTGGTATTGCCAACAGAAACATTAGTGTTGTCTTCAGAAGCCACTACAGTGAGATAACCATAAGTTACCCCTTGAAAAACCGGTACAATAAAGTAATAGGAAGTTAACTGCATTGGCAGTGCCATCTGTAAAGTATGCCTCCAATAAACATTTGAATTATCATCTCCAAATAAAACAGCTATAGGTTCTGTGGATGATATAACTGTTCCAGTTAAAGATGAAGGACGCCAAATTTGAAATATATCAGACCTATTCATTTGAAAAGACAGCACATCACCAGTTGTGTAGGTTGCGTCAAGATAAGTAAATGACCCTGATTCCAGTCTCAGTGAAACATTAACGTCATTATAATCGGAAGGTGAGATAATAAAAATCAGACCACCGTTTTGGAACGAGCTTCCGGCTGAAGCGATGTACGAATTGGACAACAATGAAGTCGGCAAAACAGCAGAAGCATCACTAGAAAAAGGGGAGTAAGTTAATACAAAGACATTGACCTCCATAGTAGCATTTACCATAATTCCCTTGTTTTCAATTAAAGAGTCACTTCCTTCTAATGCCTCATCGATGTCATGAATAGCAGCTATCCTAGGTTCTAAAGCGACTCTTGTTGCTATTTCATTATACGCAATATCAGCAAGTCCTGTGTACTCTGAAACAACGACGACTCGAAGGTAGGAAGGATTTAGATTGAGGGGATAACCGAACCAAAACTCCGTGCCTTTGAGTCCTTTGAAAGAAATGATAACATAAGAATAGATACATAGAAAGAAAATTATAATGTAATAAAAATAAAGAATGAAAGTAAGATGAATAGACAGAATAACGCCCAAAAAAGTTTAATTTTCACGAAGCAATATAAATTTATTTGTATTTTTATGATGAACATCAAACATGTGTAAAGTCATCTTGTTGATACATGCTCATGTTTGACATTTACCAAGGGTTTGGACCCGTTTCCTTTTTAGCGATCAGCCTGCCATATGGCAACTAAAGCCTCATCGTCGCCTCGGTTTCCCTCCTGGAACGCTCTGTACAAAGTAATTATTATGAGTCCTTTATTTTAATTGGTAATTATATAGAATGAAGACTTATGAAGTTAAATCGAAGTATCAATACGCAAAAAATAATGCATAGATAGCTGGTGTGATTTTACGTTTGTAGATAGGACATAAATCGATTATATCACTCGAAATTACATTCCCTACCTTCACCATTGGCAAGTAAAATCATCAGTCCTAGTAGGTATATCACACAGGACAATACGAGTGCCATTGTCATTTTAAGTTGATGATATATCGGAAAGGCCTATGGGTAGAATATCTCCAACTTCATCTGTCTCAACTGAAATTTATTTGATAATAATAATAATAATAATAATAATAATAATAATAATAATAATAATAATAATAAAAATAATAATAAAGTATGAGGTTGAAATTTCACACGGGGGTTAAACTCGACATTCTCTACAACTTCTAGAAGTAATAGCACGATTTGCTCTATGACCTTAACTTTTGTTTGAATGACCTTGGGAATTAAGGTATGGGCCAAACACCTCATTCTTTACAAATTCTTATCATTAATATTAAATGTCTCGCCGTTTTGGAGATATGAAACCCGCTTGTGAAATTTCAAATTTCTCGTTGACCTTGATCTTTGATCAGAAGACCTTAAAATTTCATTTGAGTACTTTTCAGTCCTGTCTCTACAAATTACGTTTTTTATACATGTGCCTACATTTAATTTATTTAGAGACATTCAGTTCTCTATGATCTTGATAATGGTTTTACTGAACTTGAAAGTTTTTGAGCGTGTGCAACTTGTAAAACTGAAACAAAACTTTCTCCTACATATGTCTATCGTAAAAGAGCTAAGTTTCTGAAGTAGCTTGACATTTATCGAATTTTTAGCCTTCGAAATATACTTTTTTACCGTTACGGCGGAGTTGCAGCTGGTTGGCAACTGTTGTACACATGAGGTTAGAAAAGGAACAACTCTTGTGAGGCAATACGATATATCCGGGATATTCATAGTGATGCGTCAATAAAACGATGATGTTAACAAAGCCGTGAATGCATGAATCGGCATCGTATAATGATACAAAACATGCTAGGTAGACGATTATTTGCAATTCATTGTGGTAGAAATAGTAGAAGGGACATAAATATCAAATTTCCTAATTTTACCTGAGTTTGAAAATATGTGCAAATATCGTTTAAATCCAGCTAGGAGTATTTTATTCTGCAGCCGATATTGGGTGATTTTAACGTTCGGAGGTTAAAAGTTTCAGCCCTCACACACTCTATCGATTTTTTTCTTGTTTAATATTTTGGCCCTTTTTCTTCAAATATATTAGTTGAAACGCTTGAACTTGATTGTACGGCATTGTAACACTCTGTGTGTTTGTAAACACGTTGTCCAGAATTAAGGCTAAATACGCTTTTATCTTGAAGACATTTACCACACAATGAGATCCGTTTTATTAGACCGTATCGAGTATTTTTTTATAGACACTCAGATAAAATTTAAAACTCATAGGCACAACTAAAGTATTGTGGCTATCAGAAAATTTAAACATATTTACTCTAATTTCTGGATTTACGGAGGAGAAGTGATCAGAACACGGAACTTTAAAAAAGGGAAAAAGGGATAAAATTCGATAAACAAAGGAAATTGTTGAAAAAAAGAAAAGTTCTGGAACTATGAGCGACTATGGGCAAGTGACCTAGAGACATTTTCAGCATGTACAGTTTGTAAAACTTTATACTTTCCAATGCATATGTATATAGTAAATGTGCTAAGTTTCTGAAATAGTTTAACATAAATCTGATTTTGATTCCCCGAAAATGAGACCCTTTTTTAACCCCTAGCGAAATTACTCAGAACAGATTTCCAGAAAAAAGATAACAGATTTATTCTAGTTTCTGTAGTTACAGAGAAGATGTGATTACAAAGGTGAACTTTAAAAAAGTGAAACGAAATAACGCAAAAAAGAAAGGGAAGTTTTGAAAATGTGAAAAATTAGCCCAGAATATTGAAGCTATCTGGGTCCTGAAATTTTTAGCGATACCGGTCTGTAGACATAATTGGAATTCTACTTAAAGAATAGAAAAGAAGTAGAAGAAAAGGAAGAATAATAGTTATATATTACTAATTGTAAAAAAGTAATAATGATAATAATAATAATTATAACTATGATTATGATTACGGTTATAATAATTTCAAGAATTACTAAATATATTTGACCATGAAAATTCTGACCAGTCTGCAACGAGGAAGTATATAAAATTTCTTTCTTTTACTATCAGCTCGTCGAAATATTTCGAACTTAAGAATGCGAGTTATATGTGTGGCATTGTATGGTTCAATGCATGCAGTTTTATAATTGTGCGACATGAAAGACCGGTTGTTCAATGTTTATAAGGAAGACATACTTTTTTATGAAATTTAAGACAACGAAACTCGCTTAAGCAATATATCTGCAACAAATTGCGTTCACGGGACACACATCTGGCTGTTTATTACTTCTAATTATACACAGGACGCGGGTAATGAGGGAGGGCGTGCGATTTGCATGTATTTTGGGTCTTAGACATAACGAACACAATGCTGACTATATCTTTTATATCAACGATAACCTAGTCACATCACAATATTCATTTTTGCCCAAGTAAAGCAGTGTATTTCATAGATACTCACCAAAGCAGTGTAATCCGTCAACATGTAATTACGCAGCTTTCCGACCAGTGATGAAAAACTGACCTACCAGCAAAGAGGAAATGTATTAGTTTCTTACTTTATCTTTCGTTTCGACGAATCATTGCAGAGAGTTAAGAAATATGAGATGTTGAAATATGAATGCAAAATTTATGGGCTCTTATTTTTACAAATATTGAAAACAGATCGACGAAGTCGAACATATAAATTATTGCAATATTTCTATACACTCGTAAAAACACCCACTGCATCAACTCGTTTGAATCAATCACCCGGCTTATAATATCTCGGTAAATGTTACGAAGACAACACCCTTGGTATGTCCCGACAGCACTTCATGAACAAATCGGACGTAAGATCCAAAATAAATTAGTTTGTGCATCATCATTAGAGTTAATTTATATGTTTCACATAACCCTGTGTATACAAGAAAATCAGTAAAATATCACTATGATCTTCTGTAATGCTAGGATTTTAACAAAAACTACGTACCGGATAGCGTCCTAGGCATATCAACTATATCGACCACGTTTGTTTAAACGGTCAGTTTCAGTGCCTAACGTTGTAGTTTATCGTTTTTCTTCTCTTGAAATGATTGTCAAAATGACATTCGGTCCCGTTTATCAAGTACTGTTTTTTGTCATTGGAATTTAAACATGCTTAGTCAGGTCTTTCCGAGGAAATTTGCTTATTGGCTAGAGCACTGCTCGATTTACTTTAGTGAACAGGATTCGGGTTTCGGGGGCTTAAATCAGACAATGGAAAATAATTTTTTTTTTTAATTTTCTTATTTGTGATTTCAAAGGCATAGCTAATGTAGGAGCATAAAAGAAAACGCTAGTAATTGTATAGTATTGTATTGTTCTGTGTACACATGTACTCTTGGTCCGCCGTATCAAAGACAGTTGTAGTCCATAATTATGTAATTAAGATGGCAAAACATGTTTCAAAACTCTTCGAAGAAAGAATATCTGAAATCAAATAGAATGGGAAGTAATGGACGATTGACTTAAGAAGAATGAGTCCCGATGAAGAGTGAGAACATGTACTTTGGAAGATTCCGCATCTTTTACTTGCTAGAAACTGAGGTCACGTTCGAAGTATTGTAGCAGTTATATTAGATGATTTACGGAGATATTTGGTCACATTCGATGTTGTGAATCATAAAATTGGCCCTAAGCAAAGTTATCAGCTCTAATACTGGATAATGAGATGGTATAATTTATGTCATGTTCTCGTAACGACCGTAGAACTGTGTCAAATGCGTTTGTAGTAAATTACATGTACTTTCAAATCAATGGCTTTAAACCAGGTCGACATATGAGTCGTTTGACCTTAGGAGAAAGTTACTGTTACTCAAAGTTGCTCTTACAAAGCGTATTTAATGCGATATAAATACACCGTGGGCAGGGTATGAGGGACAAGGGAGTATGTGAGATGGTATATTATATCCTACACGTTAGTTATGTCCCAGTTCTCCGGCTTCCTCCAACAGTAAAGACCCGCGTGTGTAAATACCATGATCAACGAGAGACATCTATATTAGTTGATCGTTTTAGAATGAATAAAGTTTAATATTTTATAGTTTAATGTAGAAGTATTGCTACCTATAAAAGGGAGGTTTGTCCTAGTAATACCTTTGCACACAGTATAATTTAGTTTCACATAATCGAGGTCTCATAAAAAAACCTATTTATACTAGTACATCGGAATAGCAATATTTTTCATTAATACTCTTCAACACTATGTATTGATAATGAATATTCAATTTTGAGGATTTCCGACCACCTTTAACAAGCAATGACGAATTCATTAACCTATCGGTACCGAGGTTTTGAATTGATTTCTTTCTTGAACCTCCAGTAGTTCGACGAATAATTGCAGACTATAAAAGAATATGAGAGTGACGCTGTGCCCGGACTGTGAAATCATAAGCCTAAGCCACACTGTCACGAGTTGAGGTTACGAGTTGCAGCGAGACAAAGTGTAATCCGTCAATATCTGAATATGCATGGTTTTTATCATTTGAACAAGCAAACATCAAGCAACATTCTATCAGTAAGACGGAAGTGCCTTAGCTTCAGATTTGAAAAAATATCAGCTCGACTAATCATTGTAGATTGTAAAAGGAAATGAGAGTTATTGTTTGGTATTGTATAGTTTCATGCTCATTCTTTTTTCTTATTGCATTACATAACATTGTTTCGTAAATCAAGAATTTTCTAAAATAATGAGAATAAATGTTCACAAAATCTGCTGTAGAAATGCTTCTACTACACGTGACGTTTTTTTTTTTATGACATCATGTCTTGATCTCTCTGCAAGGGACAAACAATAAAGAGGCTGCGCATTACCCTACATTTAGGGTCCCGAGAACATCAAAACACATGTGATTGGCTATCACTTTTGTATCAGCGAGAGAATTTTTACATAAACATTTACCCAATTACCTCCGAATAGCAAAAATATTTCAAAGACACTCACCTAAACAAATTGTAAATCGGCAAATTTTCAATTACGCAGCTTTCCGACCACTAATGGATACACCAACCTGTCACAAAAAGGAAGTGTATTGGCTTCTCATTTTAACTGTCAACTCGGCGAATGTCCAATACAGATCCACACTTGTTGAAAAGAAATTATGGTGTAAGTATGTCTACACAATTAACTTGTAACATGTTACCTCTATATACATTTGTTTGAATCAATGATTAGGCTTATTATCTCTGTGAAATTATAATCTGTCGAGGACATCCGTTTTAATAAAAATGGCATAAGTAATTATATTCGAAGGACTAAAATTAGTGTCAATAATTCTTATCGTTTGTTCTAGTTTATAAATAAGTTTTACACTACCCAAAAAATAGGTTGGTTCCCAGTTCCGTTTAGAGTCTTGTGGTTAGTACTTGTCACTCATCAGTATTCTGCTCATAACTGATTTCTAATTAATTAAAATGGTCAGTACTTGTCATCAAATATAATGGACAGTCCTGGTCACTTGCCTGTGTAATGATCAGTATTAGTCACTTGCTTTTATAAGCTTCAGTATTGGTCACTCTGACATATCATAGCGTCGAATATCGGCCTATCACAACCATTTTATTGGTGAGTAACCGATACTCACCTTCTGGTTATCTGGTTACAAGAATGACTAGTACTGACTATTATAAAAACGAAGGTCTAAAAAATGGCCTTCTTACATTGAGTTCCTTAAACGGAACTGGGAACTGGGAGCCGGTATCACATTCCGTAATCGACGACCATTCTACAGGCGAGTGCCTAATACTAACCATAAGTTACAGGAATAGTGCTAACCATTATACAGGCGAGTGACCAGTACTGACAATTACATCGACGATTGACTATTGATATGCACAAAACAGACAAAAGAACAATATTGACCAATACATATGAATGATCAGTACTGACAATTTTAAAATGAATGACCGGCAGTCACAATAACACAGGCAAGTGACAAGTCTCACCATTATACAAGCGAGTGACCATTTCTGACAATTATACTGGTGAGTAACCGATATTGACAATTATAAAGGCGAATGAGTAGTACTGACCAGAATAATGGTAAGTGAACAGTATTGACCAATTGCATATATGAATGACCAGTACTGACCACCGTGAAGGCCATTTAAGGGGGAGGTGACTGTAACTGACCATTATATAACCAGTGCTTCTGTTTTACTAGAGTGATCAGTACTGACCATTATTCGGACATGTGACCAACACTTACCATCACACTGGTGAATGACCAGTACTGACCATTTTACAGATTAGCGATAAGTATTGACCATTATAAAGGCAGGTGGCTAGTACTTACCATTTGTATAATTTGTATATGTGAGTGACTAGTACTCACCATAATACTGGTGGGTGACCAGTACTGACCAATACAGAGGGTAACTAAATCTGATCATTTGCATAGGTAAGAGAGTGGCCAGTAATGACCAACATAATGTTAAGTGACCAGTACAGACCATTTGTATATTTGATTTACCAGTGCTGATAATCATATTAGTAAGTGTCCAGTGCTGACCATAAACAGATGAGTTCCTTAAACGGAACTGGAGCTCATACGGAACTTGCTGCCAGTTCCCGGTTCCGTAAACGGATCTCGGAACAAGTAACGAGTTCCGTTTAAGGAACACGATGCACCAAGCCGTGTGTCGCGGCCCCTGGATTCTCCGCTTAGCGATGTGGCCTTCACTCGCTAATATGTGGTAGGTCGATGTCAAGCGTGAGCCGCCCCGCACTTCTCGGTTGAAAACAATAGCCTTACCCTGCCCTCGTAGGTTGATGTTCTTTATCGGCCGCCGCACAGATCTCAGGCGAGCTAGGTATTTTTTCTTTGCAGTGTTTTGGTGGGCAAATGTTCAGCGCCGACCGATCTCGGGCCAGCGAATTAGTCTTCCTGTCAACCTCAACTTTGTATTGGAAGGTTACTTCGCCCGACCGAGAGGTGTGGTGCATCGAGTCTCCTAAACAGATGTCGGAACTGGGAATTTGTATTGAGTTCAATAAGCGATGACCATTTACTTGCGAGTGACTAGTACTGACCATTAGATAAATGATCAGTGCTAACCAATATAAAGGCGACTGATCGGTACTGACCGCTACACAGAGGAGTGACTATTAATATGCACTACATAGACAGTGAGCAGTATTAACCATTATATGGTTAATAATTACAACTGGAGAGGAATGAAAAAGGAATAATTGAGGAATGGCCATTATACAGAAAAGTGACCTGTCTGACCATGATACGGGCGAGTGTCCAGTACTGACCATTTGTATAGACGAGTTACCAACAATGACCACCATACTGGTGAATGACAAATGCTGACAATGTTACAGATTAGTGACAAATATTGACCATTTGAAAGGCGAGTGACCAGTACTGACCATTTGTATACATGAGTGACGTAATACTGGCAATAATACTAATGAGTCACCAGTATTGACCATTTGCATAGTTGAAGGATTAGAACGCACAATCATATAAGAGTGGCCTGTCTGACCATTGTGCTGGCGAATGACAATTACTGACCATTTCAGGTGGTAATCAAAACTGACCATTTGCAAAGGAGTGTGATCAGCACTGACCAACATAATATTGAGCGACTATTACTGACTATCATTCAGATAAATGACAAGCGCTGGTCATTTTATGTGTGAGTGACCAATAAACGTGAGTTACTAATTCTGACTATTACACAGACGAGTGACCAGTGCTGACCATAATACAGGCGAGTGACAAGTACTGGCCATTTATATAGACAATTGTACTGATCATAATACTGGCGAGTGAACAGTTCTGATCATCAGACTGTTAAGTGAGTAGTACTGACCATTATATCGATGGATTCCTTAAACGGAACTCGGAACTAGTATCTAGTTCCGAGACTTGGAGCGGGACTCGGAACTGGTACCAAATCAGGCTCCCAGAAATAGGTGGCAAAATGTAAAACTCTAGGTCAATAAAATATATAGCAGTACAATCATTATAAACAAAGTGTTTTGTTTTAAAGTAATGAGCTCCTTTTTAAATCGTTCGTTTTTAAGCAAATTTAGTCATCGTAATATTCGTTACCTCTTTTCATTGGCAGGGACTGGTTTGTTGTGAAAAACAGAATGAATATGCGCGGAAATTTATCTTCCAGTATATTACAGGTTAAATGCATATTTGGGTATTCTAATACTTGAGTTATTTAGAACCTGAAAGCGAATGTAAAGAGCTAGTTTCGTAGAGAGTGATATCTTTACTTGTTTTGAATAACCTAATAAGTGAGATGGTCCTTTCAAACAGCATCGCTCACAGCTCAGGTTTGTGGCATAATGTATATAAAAGGAATGCGAGTAACTGAGCTATCTTATGGTCCAATACACAATCTGTACGCCTATTACATCATATCGGTTGCTTTATATATTACAAATTCACGTCGTCGAAAAATATCGAAAATAATTATCACACATCTACGTCAGATAAGTGGTATGAATTTGCTGACAAAAGGACATATCTCTATATTTATCTCACTTTGTTCACTTGCTTTTATTTCATTGTCATAAGAAAAGAGTTTTGTATTTGTTGACAAAAGGATATATCTCTAAATGTATCACATTTTCGTTGGTTATTCGTGGTAGGTAATAGCTAGAAGAAGGTATATTGTAGACTGTTTTTTGTGTAAAAGTATTTATATCAACACGATCCATATCACACGTCCTCAGTATAACAAGGTTTCGTCCTTTCGCCTTAAGAAGAAGTAATCAATGCATCAATAATAATCTGTATGTTACAATGAAGATAGGGCCTCCGTGGCCGAGTGGTTAGAGTGTTCGACTTCGAGCCGAGGGGCCTGGGGTTCGATTCCCGCAGGCGCCACTCCGCGGTTGGCCATCCCTGTCTTTCGGATGAGACAGTAAAAACAGAGGTCCCGTGTCACAGTAGATGTTGGCACGTTGAAGAACCCTCCCTGCTCTACGGCCAGCAGTGCCGAGCACAGGCAAAATTTGTCGCCCTTCACCGGCAATCGGTGACGTCTTCATATTAGTGAAATATTCTTGAGTTGGACGTTAAACAACAACGCAACAACAAGGAAGTGTATTGCTTTATAATATCAATTTGAAGCTAAGCGAGACTTTGTACGCTTTAGAGGGAATGAAAATTATTATTAGATACTGGATGGTTCATTGAAAGTATATTTCAAAAAGAAATTCACATATTTCTAATAGCAAAACTCAATGTTCAGAAACATGATTAACAAATAATCTATGACATATAAACTTCTTGGAAACATGAAAAAGAAACAGATTCCAAGACTGTGCCTACAGTAATTTTCAGTAAATAAATATTTTTGATTTTTATTTTGATTGAGACTAAAACATATTGAATGGTACTAATCCAATATTTAATAATTACATTTACAAAATAAATCCAAAAGTATAAAAGGCAGTAATACGAATTTTAATGTTTGTAATTCCATCAGCATTGGTTTCACAGGTTGGCGCGAGTTTAGTTTACTACCTGATTAATTGCATACTGGTGCGTATGATTTTAATGTTACTCCAGAATGCTATGAGCTCATACGTAGGTTCAAATAACATGGGCAATACCACATGCTAAATAAAGAATAAGAATTGAATGTTGCACATACTATTTTTATGAGTGATTTGATAATCTAATCTCTTACCCTTTATTTTCTCAAGTGTCATTAGCATTCCGTGTTAATAGGTGATATGACCACTCCCTAGAAAGACATATTTCTTAAGGTTTTCTTTATCCCAATGCTCAATACATTTTAAAATTTGAAGAAAGACATCACGCACAATTACTCTTGTTGTGTTGTTGTGGTCTTTGTTAAGTGAAACTAGATACTACCCAATCTTAAGGAGAAATCAATGAAAAAAATATGGTTACGGACTTCAGTTTCTGATCTTTGCTACGCATTTAACGGTCATTCACTGTTAGAGGACTTTTACCGTGCTGACATCTTTTCTGGCGCAATACTTCGTTATTAACTTTTCCAAAGGAATGCTTATACCTTAACCCAAGCCCATAGGATCTGAGAACGAACATTGTACCACTGTAGCCATGACGGCTCCTAGCCATACTAAAACATAGGAAGTGTTCATTACTGTCTCATATTGTTGACATGGCAAGAACACTACTGAAAACGGGATATTTTGTTTATCTGTTATTGAGCTGGGGAAAAAGAAAAGAATTTTGCGTTTTGGATCAATGTGAAACAGTTTCAATCGAGTTTGGGCTATCAAAAATATGGTATACCGAAGTTCTTCTTTTGTTTCACGCAAGGTGTTTAAGATTATGTTTGCAATTTTCTTCAACTAAAGGAGACTCGTCAAGCAAACATTACTGTTAGCATTCAGAAGTTTCCAAGGAAAGTTGCATTATATATTGCTCTGAAAATAATTACAATAATAATAGAGAAGTGCTACTAAATTGAGCGCCCCAAAACTCAACTCTGATACTGCCGAATAAGAGATAATTTTCTCCCTTACAGATTTTTGACTTAAAGTTTGGCGTCTGGAAAGAATACTCTTCCTCCGTTCTCCTTATTCACCTCTTTTGACCAATCTGCAACTTTATCTCGCTTTGAAAATTCAAATAGCATCGATCTGCAAAGAGACAGCTTTTAAGGAATGTCCGTTGATTTCTTTTGACTATCTTAATCTGAATAATGCCTCCCATGAAGAATAAAAAGTGTGTCTCCAAGAGTGAATTTTCCGACTCATTGGGTATATAAAGTAGTTTAAAAGTAGTATAAATAAAACAATGTAAATGATTTTTGGCTCGTTCAGCGTAGCTATACTGGGGTTATTTCGATATGCTCAAATCATAGCTTCACACTTTTATGTATGTTTTACAATACAAAACAATATAGGGTTTCGACAATTTAGTCACGCCTGTGTTCAAAATGAAAATGCAATTACATTTGATTATGAATTTAATTAGCGAGCAAACACTGTGTACCACATGTAGTCCGTTCTTGTTCATAATTCATCAGCCTCAATCATTCCCAGCGTCGATGTCCCATGTTCCAAAACAGCTGCTAAAACGAACGAATTCTGATTGAAAAAATGAATGGACAAATATGACAGAAAATCCTGAGTGTCCACTCGGAGGACAATGCTGACCCATTCAATACGGTGGCTGCATTTAATGATCATTAGAATGTTCTGGAAGATATATTCAGCTAGTAATACACAACATGACGATAATAATCCTCAAATAGCAACACAGTACATGTATATCTTTAAAATACATGTATGGAATCAGTCTATAGATTTGAATCTTTCAATCATGTTTCGCAAAAGAGCCCCCAAAGTCGATGCATTAGCCTAATATGTCATTTTGGAACTTGATTATACGGCCCGGGTGAGTTTTCACTCTTATGTTTGTACAAATCCAGATCAGCACATCACATGCTTGCAGAATAGCACCTGCGGTCAGAACCATCTCTCGTTAACATAGCGTCTTCTGTACCTGTAAGTAATATTATAAATGTGTACACGGGTGTATAGTAAAGCAGGGGCCTACTGAAGAGCTCATCGTAAGGAAATATTTTTGTTGTTGACTTAATGAATTGAAATTATCGTGTCAAGTAGCAATGTGTACGCGTCTCGGTCTGCTACTTCAGTAAAATACGGTATTTACCAATGGTAATATCGATTTTATGAATAGATATCATGACTGTTTTTAACACCACCGTAAACACAAAAGGATATTTGAAGATACTAAAGGGGTATTCAAAAAATCGAAAACAAACCAAATAATGGCTTAAACATAAAGGTGACAACATTACGAACAACAATCTACACAACATTTAAATCTAAATGTAGAGTAACACTAACCCCACTAAAGCCGGGGGGGGGGGGGGGGGGGGGGGGG
>JACSZP010012381.1:1559-17542 GCA_016161895.1 Pinna nobilis
AATTTGTCTGTGAGTAGAAACATATATCTAGTTCTTATATATGCAATCTGTCTGTAGGCATGAATCATATTGATAATGAAATAATCAGATATTTTTGCTTTGTTTTGTAATGATTTAGCGTTTTTAACGCCCGATAAAGCATATTTTACTCATAATGAGACGTACCAAGCACAGGTGAAGGAACTTCCATCTTGGTCATTGCACTTCACTTAATGTTTGCGAGCAGTCTTTTAATGAAATTTTAAACTTACTGACACCTATTGCTGTACGGAGTGACGGGTATAAGGTGCCAATGGAATCATCGACAATTTTCTCTAATAAAAATATTTATTCCTATTATACATAAAATACGAATAAACGATTATCAAATGGAACAAATATATTATTATGATTAATCCTTATTTACTACTAATATAACTGGTGGTAATGGTGAGTTAAGCTTAAAGCAGAGATAAGCGAGAGTGTTTAAGGGGAGTGTTTTAAAACATTATATACATGTGGCAGCATGTTCGCCTTCATATAGGCAAGGGGGACGGGAGAGTTCCAACCCCTTATACATTGTATACCAATATTGGTCAATTATGCTTACATTCTCATTTTCACAAGGAAAGGTTTTCCTTTTTACAAATTAGACCCCTCCCCCCTGGAAAAAAGTCCTGGATCCGCGCATGTATCGTGAGGTCATGGAGTTTGAATCCCCTCTGCGAAATGGCTAGTTCCTGCAGATGAGACAGTAAAATCCGACACCCAGTGTCACAGTACGTGTTGGCATCTTAAAAAATCCTCACCGTTCAAAAACCTCCAACCGAGCATAGGCCAAAATTTGTAGGCCATCACCAGCACTCTTTGACGTTTCCCTGAGAGATTCTAAAGGCGAAATGAAACAACTGTAAATAACAACATGAACATCAGATATAGCACATTTCTATACTCATGACCTTTTATTGTGTTTTCAAGATAATCCAATCGGCGATTGATAATTAAATTCAAATTATTGTGTAGCTAAGAGTCAATCGATAATTAGCACCAAGAATCTAAACTTCATTAGGAAGATACAAGAGGGAGAACCGGCGCTAAGGAAACAAAATTAAAGCACTCATACAAATTACCAAAGTCAAATTTGGCACTCATACAAATTTCCAAAGTCAAATTTGTTTGACACCTATCACTTACAATAAAGCCCTGTTTACTTCAAACACAAATCCCGAAGCATAGCAATCAGATACAATTCCTGCATGAATTTCTCCATTAATATGAAAACGCATTTATCTTCTTGTCGACTTTAATATTGTAAATTAAATTAAATTACTTAGAATAGTCGAAATGCCATTAATTGAAAGCTTCCAGTACACAGGATCCCCTTTGTATTGTTCGTTCTCGGTAATCTAATTATATTTCCGCAGTTTGTAATTTTTTTCACAATTTGTCTTACATTTCTCTCTTTTGAACATTCTTGGAATTATGAACGTGTGATTAGACCGTGATTACATAGAAACATATATTCAAACCCCTTAAACACACACACACACACACACACACATGTGTGTGGGTTGTTGTGAAAATTATAATTTGTATGAGGTGTACTCTTTCAGCCTTTTATGTTAAGGTCAGAGTGTACATTGTATATTCCACTTCTATATCTATTAAATGTAAACTCATTATACGACAACTTTACGTAATAGTTGACAGGACGTCTGCTCCACACTCTATATATTGCAGCATATATTTACTTTATCCGCGTACCATTACCAGGTAAAATTTATGACAGACAACCACAAGCGTTTAAGATGCACATCAATAGTTTAGTCGAGCTTAATCTAAACATCAGATGAGTGATAAAAGACGTGCATAATTTACCACACTAATTTGCATGCAGTTTTTCCCCAGGGCAGGACAGTATCCTGCTTACATGTGGTAATGCATTGGTGAAAGATTTCACATGCATTCGCTACAACTGATGTATTATTCAGTGTGTTTTAATGTGAGATTTCCTTGACCAATGGTGCAGAACGGTGAAGACTGAGAGAACCCTGCCTTCAGAGCGGAATGTGTGTGAAATATTAATGGCATCCTACAGGTTATTTGGTTTGCTGTGAAGATATCAGCCTTTTATGTCCACATCAGTAAATGTTGTCCTACGGACAGGCCTATGTACAATGTTTATCTATCGGATTATCATATTACAATAGACAATTTCCTTAACTTCAATCAAAGTGGGCGTGCAACTGGGGGTTTATAAAAGCATAATTTATCTCCTTCATATACCCACACGTATAAGGAACTAACTATCAAATGCGAGTTTAACTTCTTCATGCAAAATATACAGTTGTCTGTCAATTGTGTACACGTCCTTGTGTAAGTGCATTACACACAACATATTGAAAAATCTTGTAGAATGAAATATAAGAAAAATAGGGTAATGTTTAATGTTAGCTAGGGTATTGCTACTTACATTGAGTATGGTTGCAAAGATACATGAAAGTATATGAATGACGGAAGGTCGATAGTGCAACTTTACAACAGAGAGAGAGAGAGAGAGAGAGCGAGAGAGAGAGCTCTAATCGCTTGTCTATGTACCAATTGCAATGACAATCTCTATCTGCATGCAATTGCGTTAAGTTGGTCATAGTTTATCTTTTAATTTACTCGTCATTTTAATATTAAATGTAGCTTTTAGGTACATTTGAACGAAGCTTTTGAAGAAGTTCAGTTCACTTTTAAATGCAGCAGTAACATAGTTCAACTTTAGACGCATCTTTGACAAGACAAGATTAATTTTTGGGTGTTAATTGACAAGAACAAGTCATCATTTAAATGTATCTTTATCAAGGCAAATTTAACATTTAAAAAGATTTTAGGCAAGTCACATTTTACATTTAAAGATATTTTCATAGGGAATATTTTACCCTTGAGAAAAGCTCATGCAAGAAATGCTTGATCTTTAAAACGTATCTTAAACATGACAAGGTTAACGTTTAATTTAATCATGATTTTGTCATTGCTTATAAATCTTTATTGCTTATTAAGTATAATATTGACCCCTTGTATCTAGCTAAAATAGTTATATACCTACTATGTTGCATAACTTTGGTTTCTTTTCGTTTTTTTTTTCTTTCTTGCTTTGCCAAGGCTTCAACCACGATTTCTACAAACCTAATATACGTACGAAGAACCTTAAAAGCAAACCTTATTACTAATAATAGCCTACGTACACATTATAGGCTGATATATTCATTCCCCGATTATTTCGCCTGAGTTTTGATATAGATGCAGGGCGGGTGTGACCGAGTGGAGGTTTACCACTCCTTGGCACGTGGTCCCACCACTGAATTTTCAGAAGACTTTATTTCTATTCACTGAATTTGTTTAGTGTATTATAAACGAATGATGACCCGGAATCTGTCATCTTTCTTCCTACTTCATTTGCAAGGTATTTGATACTCGTTTGTACAAAATCTTTTGATTTAAATATCTATGCCTACTACTTAGATAACCTACTTTTGTAACAGATATATATCTTCTTCCTCTTGTTTAACTTCCCGCATAGACCTCCTCCATTGTTAAGAACCTTGTTTCCGGTTTAATTGTGAATGGCCAAGAGTCGTCTATTCGTATCATTTTAACTCAAACTACAGCTTTTTGGCCTTTTAAGCTTGATAACATATCATTGGTTTCTAAAAGGATAACAGATTTTATACGTCCGCTTGTTATGTTTGCAAAAGCGTTTTCAGAATTTGATCCATCAATGTTCACTATATTTACCGATATCTTTCAATAAAATTGTGGCGACACCATGTCTATTTGACCGATGCAGAATACATTATCCTATAGAACAAGATATCTTAAGCGTTCTAGACATTCCCTAGATATAAGTAAATGGCGGTTTGATTTTGGACCCTCGACCATCTATCTACCAGGCGAACACACTACTACGGTACACATCGAACATTCTCAGTAAATGTATTCGCACCGAAATAGTGTGTTCAAATAATTATTAGATACAATACAGAACAATTCTTACTCTGCTCTCTTATTTAAGTTATGTAAGACCGTTTCTTTACTGCTTCATATTTACACAAACTAGTTTTGCATATTTTACAGGATTGTGGTATCATGTTCCTACTTTTTGGATTTACCGGGGCTCTTACCAAAAGGAAGGACATGTTGCCAATTTTTGTAAGACCCCCCGGTAAATCCAGAGGAAGAACATGAAAGTAGCTAATGAGTGCATGCCCGTAGTATTTTACTCCACCCGTCGTCATTTAACGTAGACATTTCCACAGCGTTTTGTAATCATCGACGAAAAAAAAAAACCAATTATTTTTATTCGCTATCTGATGACGTATAAAAGTGTACCGTGGTACATCACTTGATGTACTGAGGTAATTTCCTTTATCTGTTCTTTCAATATTTTTTTAAGATTTTGTATACATGGCCGACACAAAGTCAGTATACCGGCATGTGAATAGATTGAGCTTGTAATATACCACACTCTTTTCCCATTATATTTGAAAAATACACAACAAACTAATATAACTTCAAAAAATAAGATCTGTCTAGAAAACAAAATTTAGTTTGATATTTAACTATACTAGTATTTGTTCCGTTTGTGAATCACAGGAGAGGTGGATATCCTAGTTCAGAAATAACTGGGTAAACCACGGTAAATTCCTTTACCTTTTTCATTTACCTCATACTATATGACAAAGTTATTTATCGTATGGACAATAAAGCATTTAGTCACACAAGATCTGTAGAGGTATAATGTGGGTGGTTATGGCGTGACAAGAGCACAATGATTGTACCTCTATAACACGCTTTTATTTTCTGAATTGTAGATTTTACAATCGATTACCATATTTAAAATGGATCAGAAATGTTACACCCACTCCACCCGCACTGACTCATAGACTTTATTAATTTGCTTTTATATTATATTGACAACTGCGTGGCGCTTCTTTTTGCACTGAGAGGTAACGACAGGGATACTCTTTCATATTCGGATGAGTAAAGACAAGGGCGACTTATCATGAGGTCTTGTGTTGCAGTAGGTATTTGTAAACACGTTTAAGAATACTCATTGCATAGACTAGAGTACTTCGCCAGGGTCAATTTTTTCTGAAGCCTATATCAGCTTGATGAAAAGATATGGCATAAAAATTGATACAACAAAATCAAATATAAAATGAATAGATATTGCTTACTAGTACAATAACCATCGGATATTGAAAAATATCCAGCCAACTTTAGTTACCGTCGATATGTAATTTATAAGGCAGTTTAAGATACTTTGCCACATATAAAGCGTATATTACTTAATTGTTACAGTTGGCCTAAATTTGGCCTTGTGATTGGAGTAGAATAACAAGAAGAATTTCCTTCATTTGTAGTAGGGTGACCTAATTTGACCCTTGTGTGAGGTTAAGTAAAATATTCCAGTCAGTCAGGAACAAGTGTTGTCCTCGTCAGAAGTGTCATGTATAACTAAGTACTATATCTAGCAACAATTATACATGACATTTTACACTTAAGAATGGCTTATCAAATATATCGTGTTTCATAGGTGAAAGAACAACGGTTTTGCATTGTTTCATTTTATTCAGTAAGGCCGTTCTGTCGTTGCTATTTATAAAGAAGACTTAGACACCGCTAGACTCTAGTCCTACGTTACTTTTGTCCGATTTAAAACCCCGGCACAGAGTCTTGATGGTATGTATACATAGCTGGGTCATATACCTAAAAAATACACAAAACGTGTTTAAAACCTACTATTTTAAAGCCAAAGAACCGATATGTATTTGGAAATGCTTAACGCGGTAGAAAGAGCAAAATATGAACAACGGCATACCTCCGCAATTCCATGATATTAAACTAGAATTCCTCATCCCGTATATTGTCGGCCTTGAGAATAGCAAGAACAATTTGCCAAAATTCGTTTTGCAAAGATCGATGTATTTTATACTAGATCTACAGTTTCTGTCATATGTATGTATTTGAATAAACTAATATCATCAAATTATTTTGTTTCAGATTTTTAAAGAAATGTAACTGAATTTATAACATATGTTGCTTAGTTATGCATTATTGTATTATAAAACGCATAGGTATGTTACTGTACTGTGTATTAATTTGATGATAAAGGCACCTATATCACAGTAGATGTTGTCTTGCTTAAAACCCTCACTGGCCAATGGCCAAAAGTGCCGAGCATAGGCCAACTTTGTCGCACCTGACCAGCATTGGTGACGTCTCCATATAAAAGAAAGATTCTTGAATGGGACGTTTAACAACAATACAATTAATCAACGAACCAACCTTTAACGTACATTCTTTTATAAAGGCTTCAACTTAGATTAACATTTTCGACTTTATCCTAAATTCGCTATACTATCGATCAGCGAAAATTGAACGAGGGCAAAACGATGTATGTTCAACATTTATAAATCTTAGCTTCATTTACGACAGCAGAATAACAGAGTATTTCGTCTACACGACATATATGTCCAAAGGTAAATTAATCGTGCAAAAGTCAAACGAGTCCGTGAACACATCAACTCCTGAAGAAGAGGACAAAATCTCGTAAAATCAATAACAAACAAAGCGTCCTGGTACACACGAATGACCCTAAAATGTCGCAAGGTTATCAGTTCAACAACATTCCTATCTAGCCTTGCATTACCTAGAGATCGGACCCCTATTGATCATATTGACCTCCATCGCGTTAGGTATGCTCCGCCTTACGCCGTGTAGATGCTAGATAATGAAGAGTATGAATATTTTATCGTCAATAAATGTTGTGTACTCTATGTCCTCTCTGAAGAGATGATACATGTTCAATACATTTCTATGATGAAAATTCCTAGCACGAATATTACAATTAAGCGATTCTTCTTCTGTGCAATCCCATATATATCAAACTAAATCAAACAATCAGTCTTATTTGAAGACCGTCAATATACTTATACTACATTAGAACGTGTGTGCGATGAAGATAAAACAGGAGGTTTAATCATTGTTTCTATTCCTTTTCTTTGGAGCCTGGTTAGCAGTTCAATAAAAAAAAACAATTGTTCGAACTACTTTCAATGAATGGTGTTTTCGGTTAGAAGACACGTAATCAATGAAGTTCATTGAATTCCATTGTTGAAACATTTTTGAATTTCATACCATCTAATAACATTTAGTAAAAGTGCCTAATTCATTCATTTGCTTAAATTCAAATGACCGCTATAATAAGACCCTACAGTTATGACGGACGGGCTTCACCTAGTTCTGATGTATACATAAGTCTTGAGCTATTGACATACCTGTGCCGGTAGACCTGGGACTTTCTGATGCAGGGTATATGCTTTTCTTTTGTCTTCCAAATCTAGTTTTCTCTGGTCCTGGTGTGGATCATTTTGTGGAAGGAACGTATCTAAGTGGATGATGCGGTAGTGGAAGTTAGGTCTGATCCACCTGTAAAGCGGAAACACAAACGTTTTGCCAGTTTTCTGTACAGTAACTTCAACATAGTCAACAAACCAATCACTGAATAATCCTTTTTCGTCCCGCCAAAGCTCAATTTCATGAATTTCCTCCAGGTCTATTTTGTCTTTCACAGAAAACTTGTCAATCTGTCCCTTTTCGAAGTCATCTCGCAAAAAGTTGTCCAGGTTTTTTGCACTCGTTTTCTCACCTTTGTCATCGTGCAGAATAATTCCCACATTAGCATCAGTACCTGCTCGCTTTCTGTCTCCCGTTTTCACTACTACTTTATAACTCGTGTTCTTAGACATGGTGGCGGTAGAGAAAGTCAAAAACGCTGTCCAGTGCGGATCCGTAGATTTCAGAAACCCTTGAAATTTTGCGTCGTTTACAATACATCTGTTTACATCCTCACCGCTTCTCCGTAATAATGTAATTCTACTATGTGTGCGTGACACTACTTTAAATGCTAGACGGAACATCGTATTTTATAGGTCGACAAGATACTTTGTCAAAACAGAATGACAGGGTTGAGTTCGGTTTTTCATCAGACGGGTTAAAACGTAAAGTATTGTCCCAAATATGTCCTCAGTATAAATCTTATATAAACAAATTTACACCATCTATGTGTACTTTCCGGTTAGCACTTGAACAAACGAAGGCGGTTCCTGTATGCAATGCAGACGCTATTGAAAAAAAAATCCAGGCCCTGAAATAGGACTTTTAAAATTCACAATTTAGTAAATGTTTCCTAAGCCAATCGAGGCCACAAGGAAGGTATAGACGTATATTGTTATGTTTATCAATTAACAGAATTTGAAGAATCTATGAATATCTAACCTTGATCCAGATTAGTTGTCTTTAACTATGCATGCTTTAGAACCATGTTTAAAATGTGTTCAATTTTTCAATTATAGTCATTCAACACCAAGTTTAGAACATCGGTGCAAGTGTCTGAAAGGAGTACGTGTAATATCATACCACAATATCCAAGTGCAGTGGCTTGTTAAATCTACTTTACCTTTACATACGTAATCTTCGAATCTGATTTCACACAGGTATCGGCTGATTAGCATATTTGTGACTTCATTACTTTCCTTTTTTCGTTAAAGTATTTACAGGTGAAAGGGAAATCAAAAGCCACACAACAAATGACCCTAATCTTCTTGTTTAGTTCCAACTCATGTACGTTTGTAAAACACAACTGTGTTTAATAATTCAAGGGAGAAGATCCGACGAACGGAAGAGAATTTTTATCTTTATGATAGTCATTTCAAGCAGAGATACACCCCATAAACCGACATGAAATACATTTGACTATTCGGGACTTAAACCATGTATCCCTGCATCAATCAATACAAGACAATTAACTATATACATGTAGTTTATTCAAGACAGTTGGAATATTATGACTTCTTTTCACATTAAATTGTTCAAAATATGTACTAAATATCACGTCGTTTTAGTACAACTAAATAGAATCAGTTATACACATGCCTGTAGATAGATAGATAGATAGATAGATAGATAGAAATATTGCGAAGTAGATTATAAGTAGGCCTCCGTGGCCGAGTGGTTAGCGTATTCGACTTCGAGTTCGATTCCCGCAGCGCCACTCCACGGTTGGCTGCCCCTGCCTTTCGGATGAGACAGTAAAAACCGAGGTCCCGTGTCACAGTAGGTGTTGGCACGTTTAAGAGCCCTCCCTGCTCTACGGCCAGCAGTGCCGAGCACAGGCCTAATTTGTCGCCCTTCACCGGCACACGGTGACGTCTCCATATGAGTTAAATATTCTTGAGTGGGACGTTAAAACAACAACGCAATCTGATATTGGAACATATGACATTTTACTTACAATTTGAGTAGTGTAGGTCAACTCACTATCAAATCTACCTTATCCGTGTGCAAGACCATGCTAAAGCAATTGTATGTTGCTCAAAAGACTCTCGGATCCCAAAATAGCTGGAACAGAATAATTTAAGCATAGCCGACCTGATTGTTTAGCATTTGTGAAGATTAGCCATAGTTCTTGATATTTTGTTTTATTTGTATGTATCTGTACTTTCTTAATTGATCAAAGTAAACTCAAGCGAATCACTTGTGTTCACCGTTTGATCAGAACGGTATCTTTCTTTGTTGTTCTCATCAGAACTTGTGGAACACTTGTGTATTCTGTTTGATCAGAACGGCATCTTTCTCTATTGTTCTCATCAGAACTTGTGGAATACTTGTGTATTCTGTTTGATCAGAACGGTGTTTTTCTTTATTGTTCTCATCAGAACTTGTGGAACACTTGTGTCTTCTGTTTGATCACAACGGCATCTTTATTTGTTGTTCTCATCAGAACCTGTGGGACACTTGTGTATTCTGTTTGATCAGAACGGTGTTTTTCTTTGTTGTTCTCAATAGAACTTGTGGAACACTTGTGTCTTCTGTTTGATCAGAACGGTATCTTTTCTTTGTTGTTCTCGTCAGAACTTGTGGAACACGTGTTTCTTCTGTTTGATCACAACGGCATCTTTATTTGTTGTTCTCATCAGAACTTGTGGAACACTTGTGTTTTCTGTTTGATCAGAACGGTATCTTTTCTTTTTTGTTCTCGTCAAAACTTGTGGAACACTTGTGTTTTCTGTTTGATCACAACGGCATCTTTCTTTATTGTTCTCATCAGATCTCTTGGAACACTTGTGTCTTCTGTTAGATCAGAACGGCATCTTTCTTTGTTGTTCTCATCAGAACTTGTGGAACACTTGTGTCTTCTGTTTGATCAGAACGGTATCTTTTCTTTGTTGTTCTCATCAGAACTTGTGGAACACTTGTGTCTTCTGTTTGATCAGAACGGTATCTTTTCTTTGTTGTTCTCATCAGAACTTGTGGAACACTTGTGTTTTCTGTTTGATCACAACGGCATCTTTCTTTGTTTTTCTCATCAGAACTTGTGGAACACTTGTGTATCCTGTTTGATCAGAACGGCATCTTTCTTTGTTGTTCTTATCAGAACTTGTGGAACACTTGTGTATTCTGTTTGATTAGAACGGCATCTTTCTTTGTTGTTCTCATCATAACTTGTGGAACACTTGTGTATTCTGTTTGATCACAACATTGCTGTTACATGACTTAAGAGTGACTTAAAGGAAACATTTGACTGGGACCACTGAAGCATATTTGTGAAGTGTATAGCCATGTTAACAACCTATCAGGGCGAATCAAAAGGCTAACATTTAGAAATTCCGTGTAATGAAAACTAGAAATTGCATTATTAATTCTTGAGCCTCGTGCACACAGAAAAGGATTCTCAGTTTGTACATCTCTATTTAAGTTATCTTTACTTAAGGTAAAATATGGTTTATGTCTTGAAATGTTTTTCCATGAACTTAAGGAATGCCGCATTATCATCTCTTGACTATCTTTTTTCTATTTCAAGTCGACCTTCTGGATCGCTAGTTCTCCCGGAAACATGACCCCATCCCTATCCGGATTCTTAACAGTTCTTCACTTTAAGCCCATTATATTCCCAGTTTGATGAATATATCGGTATATAAGTGAAAAGTCGAGTAAGATTTACTATGCATGGGTTAGTCATAACTTTTTAAACTAAGCTATCCCTTTCATCAACTTTAGAGCTACGCTGGACCTTTTGAGATGGTTGCGAAGGGGGTGTGTCATATCATCAAGGGATATGAAACTCTTCTGGACACCTGGTCCAATTCAGTGTCTGATTCCAAATTATTTCAGCGTATTGAGGCAAATTTCAATTCAAATATGTCGAATATTTTAATAATTTTCTTGTCCGAGAATTTTCTCAACTTTATCTTCTCAGAAAATTATGATTCAGTATTTGCATTAAGCAATTATTCTTAGACAAATGATTTTTTTTTATGTTACACATCCCAGTCCTACCCAGTGCGAGGTTCATATTTCTCAGCGTGTTGAGGCAGGCCTCAATTTTAAAATGTCGTATTCAAAATGTATTAGTTTCTAGTACCCCAATATACGTTTCCAATTTACATATCAGTTTACATTGAAAAAGTAATCCTGTATACAAAAATGTACAAAGTTGTTAACCAGACATCGACGCAAACATTTGTATAAGAATGGTTCACTTTAAACAACCTTGAATGCTGATACTGTGCAAATATAGAGAAGAATGTCTTTTTGTATTCTACAGTCAATATAGATAGGAGCAACAGGATCTTGGATGAGAGAAAGACCCGGGCACATTTCCTGGAAGGCAAGCTTCATTGAGTATTGTTTCATTATTGATACTATCATTATGATAAGACATTTTAATAATAACGGAGTAAATTATTGGGCATTTCCCATGACGCTAAGGAGAAATTATCAAACGACCTTGAAAACTCGATAAAGATGTAGGCCTATATTTAGCCAGGACAATAATCCGATTCACATGTATTTCGTCCCCATAAATGACCCCCGCTTTCCCTTGTTTGTTAAATATCTCTCCTTTGAAAATCCACTTTATCACAAAGAAAATGGTCCAAATTTAGTAAATGACAGAGATTCAGTATTGATGTAAGCATAATAAGATACCCTACAAGAAAAGGCCATATTGATGAACTTATATCAATTTTGGAATCATTGCAAAAGTGTGTAGTTTAAATCATCTTCGAAGAATTTTCTATTTGAAAAAGTTGACACTTAAATCATGATGATGTTACAAAATATTCCAATTTTTATCGAGAATGCTATAATTTTCCCCTGCAAGACGCTTCATTTCCGGTTTTTATTTTCAGTCAGACGACAACGTCACACAGTACAGCAAATCTAGGATTATCATAGGAGATGAGCAGGAATAGAACATTTGAGCTCTACTGTTTTACGTTATGTTTGACAAAGTGCCTGTCGCATGGTGACACCCCCATTTTAGGTTGTGGAGAAGAAATCCCTTCGGCATACAGAACATACAAGATAAAAGTTGCCATTAACCCAAACATACGGCAAAGGTTGTCACTAACTCAAATATTCGACAAAGGTTGCCAATAACGCAAGCATACGGAAAAGGTTGTCACCAACGCAAGTATGCGACAAAGGTTGCCAATAACGCAAGCATACGGAAAAGGTTGTCACTAACGTAAGCATACGCCAAAGCTTGCAAACAACGCAAGTATACAGCAAAGGTTATCACTAACGCAAGTATACAGCAAAGGTTGTCACTAACGCAAGTATACTACAAAGGTTGTCACTAACGCAAGTATACTACAAAGGTTGTCACTAACGCAAGTATACAGCAAAGGTTGTCACTAACGCAAGTATACTACAAAGGTTGTCACTAACGCAAGTATACTACAAAGGTTGTCACTAACACAAATATACTGGTACAGCAGACGTTGTCACTGCTGCAAGTAAACGGCAAAGTTTGTCACTAATGCAAGTGTACGGCAAAGGTTTCTGTGGTTCGAGCCGGCGGTGAAAATATTTGTAAATAAAGACACAATGTTTTAGCCATGCGACCATGTAGGCCCCGATAATGTACTTTAACATCACTATACAATGAGGAGAAATTATTTGTTGGCACAATAAATCCATCCGAGATAACATTTCATAAAATAAGGAAAGAATACATGTATATGTTAAAAATTCTATGTATCATAAAATTCTATTCAAAACAAGGAATGTGTTAAAATAAATTTTTATATCTATCTACTGATCGAAAACACCTCCTTTTTAAGGCTGCAGTTTGTCCATCAGCTCCCTTAAATGTATTTAGATATACTATGTTTGTCAGTTATTCAACATGTATTGAATCTTGAAAATGAAGCAGAAAGTCCTCTTCAGCTGTGAGCGGTCGTTAAATTCTGGACCTAGTGACAAATGTCTTAAAAAACACCCATATTTCCGTATACGGTGTACATGTATACCAGTGTAATAATTATGTGACTATGCCTATTTTCAGATTTTGTGTGACTAAGCCTTTTTTCAGATTTTATGTGACTAACCCTATTTTCAGGATCTATGTGACTATGCCTATTTTCAGATTTTATGTGACTAAGCCTATTTTCAGATTTTATGTGACTATGCCTATTTTCAAATTTTGGGAGATTTTTTGTACTTTTTTTTAACTTTCTGTATAAGCACACAGTAAAAAATTGACTTGCATGGTGTTGGCTTGTAAATGACATTATTGTTGTAAGTGCATTATGTTAATAGAAATTATATTTGAACTTTGATGTACATACATCTTGTATCTTAGTTCTTTGTCACTTGTCTGTACAAAACATTTTTTTAATCATTTATTCCCGAAAAAAAGGAACCAGGATTTTTACACTTCCCTATACATCTCCACGTTGCTAGGTTGGCTGGCTCATATTCACTTGGAATATATCTTTACACATAAACACACAAACATACTCATGCACAAAACTCTCAGACATTACATGAATATGAAAAAGAAAGACAGAAAAACAAAACATCAACAAGTCTATCTTTTTCACCCTCAGTTATATTTTAAGCACCTTGCATAAACACATTTATACCTTACACAACACTTACTTCATTAATGCATTGTACATACAAAGATATAAAAAAGAGCAAACGCAGCTTATCACTAAATCTATGACCAAAAAGGTTTAGGGTCATTGATGAAATTGTTAAGGCTATTTGACAAATCATATCAGTTACAATAGATATAAGGGAAGAGCACTGATAAACTGTACAAAAAAGTTCATAAAACACCTTTTAACCAATTTCCCTCAATTCTTCCCGTGGTTGTTGTTACTGTTTAATGTCTCACTCAAGTTGTTGTTGCTGTTGTATTGTTGCTTAACGTCCGACTCAAGATTTTTTTCACTCATATGGAGACGTCACTGTGTGCCGTGCCGGCACTTAGGGCCGTAGAGCAGGGAGGGTTCATGAACGTGCCAACAGCTACTGTGGCACGGGACCTCGGTTTTTACTGTCTCATCCGAAAGACAGGGACGGCCAACTGTGGAGTGGCGCTGAGCGGATTCGAACCCCGGACCCTTCGATTCGAGGTCGAACACGCTAACCACTCGGCCACGGAAGCTCGCCTCACTCAAAAGTCTGTCACATCTATGGAGATATAACCAAATACCTGGACATTTGAGGACATTGGGCAGTAAGAGATATGTAACCTGCAGATAGTGGTTGTTGCAAAACTAGCCGTATCCCAACGTGTGTGCAGTTTTGTTCCACTGACAAATATGTTCTCATATTTCACGAACGCAAGAAGAATAACTCTTCCAGTCATTTTGCCAATTTCAGCGATGTTTTCCTCTCAATTTTTAGTTTTTTCAAAGCCTTTAAATTTTTTAAAAAAAACATAGAAAAGAGCTTGAGACAAAAGTCATCATAAAGGTTCGTAGTTAACAATTGGGTTGATATTTGGTGTTTAGTGCCGTTACCCAAACGTCTTCGACTTAAATTTAACTGCCAATTTTCATGCTTGTGTGATAATAGTACTCTTCATTCGTTGTTTTAATTGTTTATTTAAGAAAGGAAAGGATTGCATCGTTTACTTACTAACATGTAAACAATTGTAAAATCCCGAGCGTAAAATATTGGTCATGTAGCACGGTTGGATTGTCATAAATTTTATTACAGATAATATCTTGGATAATAAAAGATTTTCCAGACAAGGGTTTATGACGCCTTTTCCTTCATCAGACTGTCGCTTATTTCCGAAAATTTGAGTAACAATATGAATAGAATGATACCGAGAGATGAGATGATACCCAAATACGAGGAGTACAAGACAAAGATGGATCTCTGAGTGGGACCAGATGCCACGGCAGAGTAAGCGTCCCCTCAGTTGATGCCCGTGCTACATCTGTATTCAAACTCAGGTGAATTAGGTGAACAATACATGTACTTATCACAGTTGGTGAGGACCAAACAACAACAGTAACAGACTCGGTCGTAAATATACGATGACATGTTTGCCTTCATATTGGACGGTCGAAACTCGACTAAAGATAAATGCATATGCCTTTCCTGTCTTTCATATTAGATAAAAGTTTGCGAGGGGCCTCGTGTAACAGTAGATGCTGTCATGATCAAGAACCTTCACTAACCAGTGGCCAGTCTGTTGTGCCTATATCGGAATAACAAGCCCTTCTTAGATATACGGTGACTTCTCAATATGTGTGAAAAGTTCTTGAGTATGGCAGTAAACAACGAAACAACAACACGGACAGATTCAGTATGCGATATATACCCCAAAGCGAAAATATGTGTTTACTTCGTGACATATAACTGTAATACACTCACCCTGTATATATTCTGTAAAGCCAGCAGTTGATGTAATTCCGCAATATCAGTGGTTTGTAGAATCTAATAGGAATAGTCCCCTGGCCAAAAACATGTTTGTTCCCCCAGCAATTTGCAATTTTGCAGACCAATTTTATCTTGAAGTATATCATCTTAGAAACATTTTAAGCCATGTTTGCACTCTGGCCGTTGGGGCGTTTGGGTGTAACGCGTTTGTAACGTAACATTACCCCAAGAAATTCAACATTTACACCATTGAACTTTATGAA
>JACSZP010012382.1:10130-21031 GCA_016161895.1 Pinna nobilis
AAACCAATAACCCTATAATAACGACATATGCTGGAAAACGAGCATTAATTCCTGCACTTGCTAATTTTCGTATGACGATTTCCGTGCTCCATTGGAATTAATGTCCCGGGGGAAATCAGATTCATGTTTGACAATTTTGTTCTCAGTAATTAGGTGTAATTCGTTTTCCACAAACTATGTAAAACTGAAAACGATGATAAAACCCACGTACTGTGTTGAACGGCGAGAGAATATTGTCTACATAAGCAATGATGCTGTCATTTGACTGTGATGTGTGTAAATTTGCGTCATGATACAATGTTAAATTAATATGCTATATGGAGGAATAAATGTCATAAACGGACAGTAAAATAAATCTAGCCAATATCAGATCATCAATTGCAGTAGATCTTAATATGTCACTGTCAAATTAAAATTCGATCTTTACTATGGTCCTTTTATGGTGAAAACCCTACAGAGGGCGAATTACATGACCTTTGTAAAGAAGAAATCATATGTCTACTTTTAGAATTGAAGGTGAGGTCGTCAGTATTTGTGTGCAATAGAAACGAGAAGTGTCCCGGACAAGTTATTGAGTTTTGACCTCTCAATGGGGTCTCATAAGAGCTACATGTGGTACAGTATAGAAAAGACTAATATTATAAATATTAGGTCTAACAATACAAGTTGAATGAAAATGATGAACAAAAGTTCATAGAGACATTTCCTTTCATTGGCATTTGGTGACATGAAAGGGTGCAGTTTTAATGTATCCATAATTGCTCCAATTGCATCAGTTAAAGATGGTTTGGTAAATTAAACAACCATAACAATACCAACATAAGAACGACAAAACTATGTTCAGCTAATCTCCACATTAGAAAGCTAATTAGTCAGTAAAGTACATGAACATTAATTACAAGGAGTCGTAACCTTTCGGCGTTTGTTCATATCTTTGACACATCGATGCATAAAAGGGCAATAGGAGGATGCAGACTTTGTTCTATTCACACCAAGTTCAGGTAATTAGGCAATAAGAAAATTTTGGTAATTTGAATTTTGCAAGGCGAACTCAAATTCTCGTCAGGTTATATAAGAACTTGAACTTAGTAATTTAACAACAGTCACATACGGTGAGTAAAACCAGTGTGCTGTGGCATTTCAATGCCCGTCATATACGGCAGCAACATCGAGATTGTCTCAGATTATTCAAATCACCTTCTCCCCAAAACCAATTACTTTAACCAGAATATGTAACTTCTATTGTATTCTAGTTAATTTAACGGCAGGATTACCTCATTAAGAAGACGTCCTGAATATAATTTGGTCTCAAATTCATTCAAAGAAATTACGTAAATGCACAAGTGCTCCCTCTGTAATTAAGTTTTCTGTTTGTATGGACAGGTAAGAGGACAACATCTAAAAAAGTACATATGTACTTATATTTTGTTACACACTTGTAATTGTTCAGTTTGTCTGCTAATACATATTGTTAAGGTGATTTTTGTATACCTCTTATACTTTAGATGTTATACATAGCCTCTACGGATTTCTGCATATCCCTTATTGAATACAAGGCTTTAATGTTGTATAAGAATTAGTATTCATTTTTATTTTTAGAAATTTCTTTTCATTAATACTCTTAGAATTGCCAGCAAATACATTTTTTGTAGACAAAAAACTTGACGTTTTCTGTCAAGAAACGTCTGAAAAAAGGTTTGACACATCTAGCAATCTATTTTAAATACAAATTCGTAACATTGAGCCAGATGTTGACCGTTCCTAGAAAAATAGTTTACATTGAATTGAAATTGATGAGACTTTTAGGCGTATGTTATTTCTACACATAGAGGGATTTTAGCACGGTATTTATTTTTGTAAGAGAATCGTAATATATGGGAATTTCTTTTATTTTAATCCAATATACCTCATTTATATAGCAGGTGTAAGGTCGTGATGTATGACGTCACATAAAAACAACAAGCCTAGTAACAAGATAATCTTCGTAGTGTTAAGACAAATCAGTCTTTCTTTACGTATGCTGCAGAAGTAATCAAATAGTTTCAACGGCGGCTTAGTCGTTTTTCCTTATCATAATCCATCATTTGGGTAATGTGATTTAGTTAAATCAATTCAGAAATGTCTTCAGTTATTTTGTTAGGTGAACACAGCACTGAGCTTTCAAGATCGATTGCAATAAATTTTCATTTGGATTGAACGTAAGAGAAGTTTTTACAGGTCATCGGGGTTTGACAATAAATATATATATTTCTATATCCATCCACTTGTTGGCCATCCGGTTTGGAATCTATTTTAGGCAGCACAAGGATAGGTTCTGACGGAATAGAAGGTTGAACAAGAGGAAATATTTTTTCTTGATACTTTAAAGGCAAAAGTTTCATACAGTTTACTTAATTATGATGCTAATGACATTGAATTTTTGAATTGGATTGTATAAAGAATCCAAAGATTCAAATGAAGTACATGTACTTGCATTTTGAGTTGAAGTCTTTGGACTAGGTTTTCAGCACTTGGTTAAATTGAACTGAAGTTTAAATATAACTAGGATTTGTAGAAATATAGTTAACTTACCTGAGAGCGTGGTTGAAATTTCCCAAATTTTATAGATTGTCTGACCGAAGGTTCGTTAAAGGCATTGTTAATTAATTGTTTGACAACATAATTTAACTCTGGGCTTTACTTCAAACCTAAGTTGTGTATAAGCGAGAGTAAAAACTGACCTAGCGGTTGGACAGCTGGGCTCAGAGAAAAAAATAACAACAGGTAAAGGATGATGCATCAATAGTTCCCTCTCTACGTAGGAAAAGTTCCTTAGCATAATTAAACTTCCGTGAATTATGTCCCTAATACCACCAGAATATGACTGAAGCAATATTGAGAGTGGTGTAAGTAATAAGAAGCCGATACACAAACCTCTGTAGAGTTGAATCTGCCTAAGTGACCCACTGACTTAAAGGACTGCCTGTCTTATGTGACCTTAATGCATGGTCCCCAAAATGGCTTTTTATTATATAAAGTACCTGAATTAAGAGATCTCCGGTCTAACGTGGGCCTTTTTCCCTTCCCTTGGATGGGCCCTTAAAACAGGATGTACTGTGACTTTGTGCATTTTCGGCGCCTCTTACATAACGTACATAACAATAAACAGTTATTATAGACCCAAGGTTGTAAAAGTAGTCACCAGATGAAGAAATGTAAGTCATCATGTCTGAGAAGTAATGCAAAGGAAGTCATGTCGTCGGTTTACCCTTCAGTTGAAGCTGTTTATTTAATTGATTTACGACATAAATGCATCGAAAGCAATCTTACTACGAGAAATACTCTCTCCAAATTATCTTATTTCTTTGAGACCATGTTTATATTAAAGAAAACTTGCATGGCATCCTTCATTGTCGAAAATGGTATTAATTCAGTGAAATCGATTGAAGGCTGGAAAAGGTCACTGTCATGATAGATTTCTCTATATTATTTGATTGTACATTTCCCAAGAATATATTGAGAAAACAATCTGATTAACTCAGAGGAAAAAATTCTTATTGGACTTTCATTGTCAAAACAGTTGATGAAATACACCCAATCCATAGCAGTTTAATCTTTCCAAGGGGTGATATGCTTTCTTTATTGTGTCGAGAAGGAATTCCGCGAATAAATGAAAATTTGTTGTCTTGTGTCGAGTTGGAGGGATTATTTGGCATATTGGACTTCATTTATTGATTATATTTGTAATTACATGGGTTTAATATAGGGACGGGTTTAATGAGAACATGATTAATTCTCGATTTCGTTGTTTTTTTTAAACGATTACGTACAACTGAAAATTGGGTTTAAAGGAAAAATCAAAAGTGCAAAAGTCCCCAAACGTTCACACCTAAAGTATGCAGTCGTTTACAAGTAACAGTAGGTAATCAAAAACACCAAATGAAAAAGGTAAAACTAAAAATAAAAGAAAAGATGCATCAGCTTATTCTAGAAAAAGATACTGTATACAAGGAAATTTTCGCCCCGTTTCATTTTCGCTCCGTTTCGTCCACATTGTCATTGGGCGAATTTGAAACTGCCAAATTCATTGAATAGAATTGTGGCGGAAATGGGCGAATTTAAAACGGACCGAAATTATTTGCAAGTGCATTAGGGCGAAAATAACACAGGGCGAAAATAACCCTCTTACAGTAGTTATGTTGAAGGACAGGGTTTCTATCGCGCGAAAGTCTCGGTTCGTAAAGAAGGGGAACTTTTTATTATACACTGTTTTATACACTGTACTACGACATATACCCAAATAATGTTTTCATATATAAGGGCTCTCATATTTCTATCGATTTTAATGCTACTTACTTATCACCACTTTGAAAATAAGCAGTCAGCGCATTTTTAGTCCACTCCCTTAAAATCTTGCTCGCGCATAGGTACCAATCGTCAGAAACGAGCAATTTACTACAAATAAGAAATGATAAAGATTTTACACTTTTCCTTTTCTAGTCATGCTGTGCAGGTATATGAATAAATTATCCGCATCACATTTGATTGTATAGATAGGTAACATCACACAGAGCTATATTAAACTCATCATATAAAAAACTAATTTGCATAATATCTGATCAAACGTAATGTATACATCACGTGGTATGATGTAAACACGGTAATAAATGGGGTATACGTAAAGAAATACAAAGAGATACAGATGATACAGCATTTAATTTGTGAAATTAAAACTATCCGCATCTTTTTCCCACACGTTTTAACAAAAAACTAGACAAGATGTAGGTATTTGATAGCTCACCTGTGTTGGCACACCTTGACCCCCTTGACGGGTTGTGGTGACAATAATGACAGAAAAGAAATGCTATATAATTACACCGTATGCATGTTAGTGTCTATTTCAAATTAGAATAAAGGCACGACTGTCTCCTATTCATTTAACAATATTGAGGCGAGCATTATTTATAGAGCATACATTTTGGAGTTGGAAACATTAGCCACTATTGGCAATACTGTGTGAAGGGGAATTTTCTCTCTTTTTTTTTTTTTTTTTTTTTTTTGTCCCTTTCACATTCACCGTCAGTGGGCGAATTCAAAACGGTCAATTTATTTTTTTAAAAAATGATGGACGAATTTTAAATGTTGCTGAACTGTTTGCAAGTGCATTAGGACGAAAATACCCTTGCACACAGTAGTTAGAGCAGACTTGGCGTCGCGGTAGAGTGCTATCGTCCTCAGACTATGAGATTATGAGTCCGAATCTTGGTGCAGGCGGCTAACTTTGCGACTTTGCATGCTCTTCGAATGAGGAAGTATAACTCCAAGCCTGAATTATGCCATAAATGTCACAAACATATATAGTAATTTAAAATCCTATCTCTACACTGACACTATGTTACGCCTATATGTCACGGACAAATTCTTTATATAGACGTTAAACAATACCAATAACTACTATTGACAACAGTTTTTGACAAAAAAAGATGAATGGCGGGTGTCGCGCGGGGAGGAAGAGTTGTTTCCCGTTCCGGAGCACCTGAACTCAACCCGTCTTTGGTGGGATTCGGGTTATATAACATAATTTTGGGGTTTTTTTAACGTCTTTTGTGTGGATTGCTGATGTTTCTTTTTTCATGGTCTTCTATGCTTTTCGAGTTTTGCATATTGATTTTCCCCTCGGTATCATTAACGTTCACCTTTTATTGTGCATTATCTTTCAATTGCTATGTAATCTGCGTCCGACACTTCACTGATTTTGCCTGTTAGTACCATGAAAAAAAGAGAATTTATAATCAAAGGTGTGTAATATACATTACTCATCGGCATCATTAAAGTATTTAGTAATAGTTTTGTAAATATCTCGACGTTCGTTTAAATAATGAAGAGACGACAATAGACATGTCGTTCCATGTAGGCGTACTTAGGTTGTAAATACACGATCGAAAGGTTTTTCATAGTCAATAAATTCAGTACTCTAAACCATTTGAGTTTACATTAAATCTTTAACAGTAAAATACAATTCATAGATATGTTTCAGGTAAGAGTAAACACCATTAACTTAAGCATAAAAAGATTCAGCGCGCATTCATTTTGCATTGCGTGAATATCTCGATCGAACAATTTGGTGATTTTCAGAATAGCTCTCCATCCAGATATTTCACAAAAATAACTATAAAACCGTATTTCGGCTTTTCCGCTACACGAAAAATCAATTATCGAAAGAGAGAAAATCAAATCCAAGATTACTATCAACATAATGGTGTTTCCTGCAATTACTGTTTGGAAAATATTTTGTATTTTAAAGTTCTCCCTGTTTCTTATCATTGGAGGAGATCGGAAATGAGCTGGAATTTGTGAATCTGATAAACACGGATTTAATTGCATTTCCTGCTAGGGTTCTTTCAGATGGAACGTAATTTGTACACTATGCTACATCACTGTTCATAATAGTCTAAGCGAAAGATAAAGTTAAAAAATAATTGAAATATACAGAGTTAATGATTAGAACCGTTTTTTCTTCAATTTTAATCATTTCCCCAAAGCTAGAACTACTTCAATATTCATTAAATTGTCATCAATAATTCTTATCTAATTAAATTCAATTTATTGGTATCGGTATACATGTATTTCACTTCTTTTCATCAGCAGAAAGATATTGATTGATCGATTACATTACCTTATCGGAGTATTGGTTCGAATTCAGTAAACTTTAAACTGGGATGCCTAGCTAGTACTAGTAGAATTGTCATTAAACGTCTAACTTAAGAATATTTCACTCATATGGAGATGTCACCGTGTGCCGGTGAAGGGTGACAAATTTTGCCTATGCTCGTCAATTATGGCCGTAGAGCAGGGAGGGTTCTTTAACGTGCCAACACCTCCTGCGACACGGGACTTCGGCTTTTACTATCCCATCCGAAAGACAGGAGCGGCCAACCGAAGCGTGGCGCTGCGTGGATTCGAACCCCGGGTTCTCCGATTCGAAGTCGAACACGCTAACCACTCGGCCATGGCGACCCCGGGGTGCCTAGTACAAAGTTTTCAAAGAACAAAACATGCATGACATCAGGTACCAGTTAAACACTAGTTAAATTGGAAGAGGGTTGATTTAAGCCGATTTATATTTGGGATCTAATTCATCTCTCCCCCCCGATCTCTCTAATTGATTCACCAAGCACGTCTTTAAATCTAATGATAAGTTTCGTGCAAATATGACATAAATTATCCAACCCGTTTGTTGAAATTTGAAATCGAAATGAAATATGTTTCTCACGGAGAAATTGCTTTAGAAGTAGACATAAATCAGAGACAAAAGACACAAAAAAGTCATTTCTATAAATTGCCGTTGTGATAAGCTAAATTGCATGTCTGACAAGATAAAAATACATGTAAAGCAAATTAAAGGAAATGTTTCTTGGATGTTTTTTGCAATGTTATTTCGCTTTAGGTACAACATCTTTTTCATTATCATTTTCCTTTTCAAGTTTCCATTATTGCATAGTAGGTATTGTAAAGTAAACTGTCAGATGACGAACACAAAACTGAAGATCAAGGAACAATGGATTTTCAAACGTCCAGGTCATAATAAGTATGAAAAGTAGAAGAAAATAGTGCTCCAAAGGCGGGAAACAATTACAAATTCCTAATGAGATGGGACCAGGCACCCGGAAGGAGTCAGCTTACTTTCGCTTCATTGACAAAAATGATTTATAATTTTGTATTAGAATCTTGTTTCATCAATCGGCTTTATTTTAAAACAAAAACCTCAAAGGATTACAAACAAATATATTTTCTTTTATTTCTTGAAATAAGAGAGTTAAAGTTTTAAGGAAATTAAAAAAACGTTTTTGAGCCTTTCAGAGAAGAGGACATATTACGTCACAGGTGCTCTCTTAATATATCTTAAGATAATACCTCATAATATATGTAGTTCTTGTTATACTCATCGGTGAAAATGATTCCAATAGTGAAGTCGAAACCAATGACATGTATAGATGTGTAACAAGATAGATGTAGGAATCAACAAAGTTATGAAAATGGAGCCTGACTCACTGATTCCTGATTACGCTGCCTTTGATTTATGTAAGGGACATTACATTAAGCAAATGATGTAGAATTTGGCACAGAAATTGTTATATATGGCACTAAAGGTGTCATTTATCACCTCTTGATTACCAACAATGGTGAAGTAAACGCATCGGTCAGACAGGCTATACTTACCGCGGGATTATAGTACACTACCTAGCGCCAGTATTCATTATCCATCATGCCATTAGGACGAAAATATAGATTTTGAAAAATAAGTGATGGTTATTTTATCACACTTATCTTATTAAGCTTAAAATATACTACAGAAAGATAAATATCATATGAAGCATAGCGTAGTCATTTTCTATCTTGTACTTAGATTATATATCGAATGAGAGAGTTCTATAATTGACTCTAGGGAGGGTCAAATGCTAAATTATATGAAAGCGACTGCAAGAATATCAGATAATTAGATAATTTAAAATTTTGATGAAGTTGAACAAAGATAACACTAAACCTGTAATTTACTCCATTAACTCACACTCATAGGGTATACTTTATACAGGGACATTTTCGCTCACGTTTTATTTTCGTCTTTTTCGCCCTTATCGTCCATGGGCAAATTCAAAGCTGTGTGAATTCAAAACCGGACGTTTTCAAAAAAGATATTTTTAGGAGTAGAATTATGACGAGATCCGGCGAATTTATAAACTGCTTTCAAGTGCATAAGGGCGAAAATCAGACGGAACGAAAATAACCCAGTATACAGTATTCAGGTCATTTTAAAACCTCGCATGTAAGAAATTCGACTGTTTTGTGACATTAATGAAATTATATTTTCTTTTATTCTTTTTGTACCCAAGTCGAGAATATTTAACCCATGTGGATATTTTACCATATTATTATGTGGTAGCCGAATAACTAATCATGTCTTTATGTATCATGGGTGTGAATAAATACAGGAAAGGTATGGTTAGTTTGTCTCTGTACTTCTTCATCGAATAAAAAATCATCTTATATTTTCTAAATTCTTCATCTAATTTTATCCGGAGGGATTCGCCATCCCCTGTTGGCATGCAACACCCGTAGCAAATGTTCCATGGAAACCCAACGAATTCGGAAAAAAATTCGATTTCGGTTAATATGCCATGTGTTCTTAATCAAACAAAACAACAAATGCAATGACATATCAGCCATATTCTATATACATAATAAATCGATTGATTGAATTTTGTAACACTTCACTGTATTCGATAACGCGTCCATATAAATGAAAGATTCTTGAGTGTGTCGTTAAACAACAATACAACAAGCTACCGGTAATACCAGCGTTTTGTAAGATCACCCCAATCTTCCTTTAAAAAATCGGGTTAATAGGTTCGTGACTGTAGTGTGTTCCTTTTCTACCGTGCGGAGTTTTGTTATGAATTGGTATTGTCGAAAGCCATTCGATGTTAAGATATGTGTTGTTACCTCAAATATATTGTTAAAAAACAATTTTACCGGTTAAAAATTGAACAAAAAATGCAAGTGTCATATTAGCTCATTAAGAAAAGAAAAATTAATATTCATCTTACTAACTTTTACCCAGAATAGTATGAATTTGGCGCAAGATTTGAAATTTTAAGTGATAGGTAAAAATTATCTAGAACTCTTTTGCGTTCTTTGGGTAAAACTGATCATATGTGTGAGGTTCAATATTCTGACTAGAATTCAATGTCAGGAAGCGGCAGATTTCCTTCATGCTTAATATGTGACTATTATTATAAAACACAGATTTATTGAGTGCAGTTTTTATAGCAATAGCTATTACAACCTCGAAATAGCATAGCACGAAATATTATCAACTGAAATCAATTTCAATTTCCGACGTTCTCCAATTAATTCACAATAAGATACATAATTGCTTTCTGAGGATACAGTAACTTTTTATCGCTGTTCTGATGTTTTTAATTTACTTCTGGGCACTATTCATTATATCCAAACTCTATAGACAAATTGGAAGCAAAACCAAGAATATTGTTTTTCATAGAACACATATCACTACGACAGATTTGTTTAATTCCGGAGCGAGAGTTGATACACATCACATTCGACTAAACAATTTTCATGAGAAGATTGATTTTTCGACTCCGTCTCTCGCTTCACTACCGGCGTGTTTTAAGCATGAATAGCAGGAAAAGTTACATATGCAATTAAAACTCTAAAGTCAGTAGTCGATGTAAAAAACGTGTTAGTTTTATTCATAATTTACATATCCATGTATTTGTTAAAGAGTTTTACGCTCAGTTGTGATAGAAACTCGTTAGTCAGATGAGGAAACCATTGACAAGCCATGATTAATGTTCTCTACTTCATGTAACTCTATACTTCAAAATATATGAAAGTGAAGTTATGCTCTTTAAGGTTATCATAACAAAAGTAAGGGAATTCGGTCTCATGTAGATGAATTTAAAATCAACTTTGACGACAGATCTTTTATCCATTTTACATTTGTGTTTTTGACGTTCAATTACAACAGGATGTACACTTTTACTCATTAACATTCCTTTTAACATACAGTGGAAACCGTCCAAATACCACATCACTTAGGAGATCAGGACCATCAGAACTCTGACTATCATTATCTTTGATATCAAAACCTCACTTGGAGGACCATCTCACAAATCTGACCAAACTTAACTAGTTACTTGGATAGTCTAAAAAGCCAGATGCAACTATATTTTCAATTGAGTTAAGGCCAGCATGCGCGGATCTATAGGTGGGTCAAGGGGGTCTGGTCCCTGGTGGAATTAGCAAAATATATTCCAACATTGGTGAACTATACTTAGATTCTTATTTTAAGAGGATTGGGGTTTCCGTAACACAAGTTGGACCTCCTCCTCTTGAAAAAA
>JACSZP010012383.1:0-24079 GCA_016161895.1 Pinna nobilis
GATTGATTACGCTTTATAGATGTCTCAAATACTATATATATATATATATATAATTTCGCCGATATTGACGTCATCCGGATTCAACAAAGGCCGTTAATTCAAGTTCCACTATATTTTACTCCACTTTATATATACATGTATATTAAAATATTATTACATCCATAAGAGTAATAAAAGTGAAAAAAATGTTATTTGGGTTTATTAATCATCTTTCTAGACCATCCGAATATAATCATAAACGGGAAAAATAGATAACAAAATACGCTAGAAAGCCAAAATGCAAAGATATTGTTGATTTTTGACACAATTTAATTACACTATTGCATATTCCATACCATTAGAAAACATGTTTAGCACCATATCTTTACTCGTCATCATAAAACATGCAAATATTTTCAGCAAATCAGTAAAATGTCATAAAAATATATCGAATTAATAAGTGTAACCGAAGTTGCCACCCTACTAAATTAATCACAAAGTTTACAATTTCCTGATTTCTTTCAAATGTCACTGTAATGTTAACAATACTTACGTCATGTGAGCATTTATAACCGAATAATTAGAGCAGCGTACCTCAAAGAATTTGATCCCCCACCACTAGTCAATGTGGGTTCGAGCCTCGCCGGAACCTCATTTGACCATATAATATGCGAGTTTAATTGCGTAAGGCTTCTATATTCTAACCGGACACATTTTAAATTACATTTTCTACTTACAAAATCACCTAGCCGTAAATTCAATACTGAAAGTTCATGAAGCGAGGCATAAATTATCAGAATGAGCAAATATAAAAAAAACAACATTTCAATGACGTTGAAAATTTCGCGATGCATATACAAATTCCTTGCATACAATTTAACAACGTATAAAATTCCAAGTTTCACGGTAAATATGGCATGAAAAACCTCATCATTTATAATCATATAAGCCATAAGTAGACCCACCATAAAGCGATCCACCTATGACCGGGGTGATGAGGTTTTGAACTGGATGTATTTAATATAAAACTAATATAAAATAATACTATGGTAACAAAATTCATCACACGCATGCATATAGAAGCAAAATCTGCATAGATGATATATTCAAATCGAACTGAATCTAATTTAGAGTACATACATAATTTCTAATTAATTTAGTGAAGTGGCTGTTATCTTACCCATAAATCAAAACCATATGAAGGAACAAAAATGGATTTACGAAGCGTTTAATAAAACATATTTTCATCTTGCAAGCATAGTTTAATAAGATTTTATAATTTGTTTTCTTTGCAACTTTTCAGAAAATTGAAATGGCGGCAAATTTCAGAAATCGCATATATATATATGATTTTTGACATTAAATTCCTCTCGTACATGTATTGTCATTGGATTACCTGAATAAGTCCGCTTTAATATTTTCTTATGCACTTGGAACAGTAATATAATTGCTGCTACTACGATAATAAAGAATGCTGTCGCAATGGCAATTGTTCCAATGGCCCTGTAAGAAATTAAAGGGTATTATTGATTTGGCCATTGTGATTTTAAAAACTTTGTATATATTTGATAATTTTACGTCTGAATAAGTTCAAATAAGACTATGTAGAGGAGCAAAATACTGATAATACAATTAAGACTTCGGGTTCAGAATAATTAAACGGCTTTTTCGCCATTGAAAATTATTATCGTTTTTGTCATATGTTTATGAAAAAAAAACGTTTCGGTATAACTGTCAATCAGTAAAATCATCTATAGATATTTCTGGATAGTATTTCTTCCTTTACTTTCACTCGTTCATTCTCTAAACATATAGATGCATTTTTTTAAAAAGATGTACAAAAAGCTGATTCAAGATGTTCGCTTATATATTTTGTTCTTACCCGTCTGTATAATAACAAGCACATGCTTCTGTAGTTGGTTCTCTTGTCGTCACAGTAGAGCCAATTTCGAGTGAATAATTGACGGAACTGGAAAATCAGAGGAATCAAAAGATCGAGGCGAATAACAAGGTGTAATGCTCTTTACTATGATATGTATGTAACGACACTTCTTCGATGTAGGTAAAGCTAAAGATGAAACCTGACAGTTTCTGTGATGTCCTATTATTCAGGTTAATTCGGATAAACTTAATCAACAAAGTCACCAAACTTATTCAATGAAAGTTATTTTATTTAATAACGTTGTCTCTAAAGCGGAATGTGAAGTTAAACGATAGAAATAAGTTCTTGCTACTATTCTTGAAAGCCGCCTGTATGAAGTCTGCCTCTTATCAATTCGATATCTAGTCTTCTGAATAGAAGTTATAAACTACGAAGTACTAAGCCTTATACCTAAATAATTAAGGCGAGAAATTCTTTGATAAGAAACTTCATAGCAATGGCTATTTAAACAACCTAAATGGCAAAATGTATATCACAAATAGATAGCTTTGACCTGTGACAAATCCGCTATGAACTATTTGACAATTCCTGAATCTCATTCCCGGCTTTCCAAACAACAATTGACACACTCGCAGGCGCGCGCACACACACACACGTGTTTGCGTGTGTTTTATCATAAACGTTTTCAAAAATATGCTGAAAGAAATTGCATAAAGAATATATTTTTAAAGTGACTTTTGAATTTTATAATTATTTGTATAGTTTGTTTGTTTTGTTGTTGTTTAACGTCCCATTCCAGAATATTTCACTCATATTGAGACATCACCGTGTGCCGCTGAAGGGCGACAAATTTTGCCTGTGCTCGGCAATGACCGTAGAGCAGGGAGGGTTCTTTAACGTACCAACACCTACTGTGACACGGGACTTCGGTTTTTACTGTCTCATCCGAAAGACAGGGACGGCCAACTGCGGAGTGGCGCTGCGGGAATCGAACCCCGGACCCTTCGATTCGAAGTCGAACACGCTAACCACTCGGCCACGGAGGCCCAATTATTTGTCTATAAAATAAATTATATTAGATGTCTATACCATTTTTTTTTGTAAAAAATGTACTTAGCAGTTAAGCTTAATGTGTCTCTGGCTCTCAAATGACTGCAGTACTTAGGCTTTTAAGCTTTGTTTTATCTCTTTTTTTCCTTTTTTTTATTTTTCAATTTCTATCTATTTATTTATTTATTTTTCTTTTGGAAATTAATAATTTGATTACTTACGGTGTAGGTGAACTGTAACAACCTGCATCTGAAAAAACATAACATAGCATAACATAACACGGTGACTTTAAAAGTACTGGATATGTGTACAACAGAGAATGATATTATGAGGAACTAAAATACATTTGACAAAATAGAGAGGACATATCAAATCGACTACCTTTAATAAGACTTTTAAAAGAAGGTATGCTTGAGAGTAAATCATGGTTGATTGATCGACGGTTTTATCTTAACTACCGTAGTATGTAGCTGTTGTATGTGATAATCATTGACAAATACTAAATGAAATACCAATGCAACACCCGTTAAAACGATGAAATTCAAGTGTATTAAGTATTTTTTACGAAGCTTTGAACTACAGTTAAACCTGCTTTAGTGATAACCTGTATATAAAGACCACCTGGTAACAAAGACCACTTTAGATGTCCCCAACTGTACTATTTCTGTACAAATTAACTTTTAAACACAGACCATCTCCTGAATTTTTGTGACCCTAAGGAGGTCTTTATATACACGTTTCACTGTACTTACATCGCACCGCTTCATAGGAAAAAATTATGTTTGTAGGACATTTTCCCGCTGCACTGTTGCATGTTCTGATGTTAATTGATTTCCCGTGTCGGTCATAGTATGGACAATATCCTATAAAACGAAGGGAATTTTGTGTTTTATCAATTTGCCAAAAGCTATACAGTAATCTATTATATATAAAGTTGTTGTTGTATTGTTATTTACGTCCCACTCAAAAATATTTCACTCGTATGAAGACGCCACCGTGTGCCGGTGAAGGGCAAACAATTTTGCCAATGCTCGGCACGGTTGGCCGTAGAGCAGGGAGGGTTCTTTAACGTGCCAACACCTATTATGACACGGGACGTCCGTTTTTACTGTCTCATCTGAAAGAGAAGGACGACCAACTGCGGAGTGGCGCTGCGCGGATTCGAACCCCGGACCCTTCGATTCGAGGTCGATCACACTAACCACTCGGCTACGGAGGTCCCTGTTTTATAATTACGTTATAAGAATATAAAATTTCAAATCAAAATATGAGAGAATATATAAGAATCAATATTATGTCTCGCTAGCGAGCAATTATTTCTCCTCGAGATAATCCCTTGAAAATAGGGAAAATATGGAGCATTGATAACTAAGAGGCGCCACCAGTTGACATGGAATTGTTGTTATGTATGCTGAATAACGGAGGCTACGTTGAATGGTTTCACTTTATATGCCGTGTTATTATATAAAAAGGGGTAAGTAGAAGATACCAAGGGGCATTCCAAATTGAAGAAGTCAGACAAAACAGTGGCCAAAACAAGGAGGAGACAAAACTACAAGCATAAATACACAATGCACTTATTGCTAAAAATAGAGTAACACGAACCCCACTAAAACCCGGGGTCGAGTTAAGGAGCTCCGGAAAGGTAAGCAACTCCAGCTCCGCGCGCTTGCTTGCACCATTGCTGCTGCTGCTGCTGTTGTTGTTGCTGCTGCTGCTACATTAAAAGTGTATTTTGTACTTTGTTAAAGAGAATCTGAAGGTGATAAAACATTTTGATTTTTTAAATATATAAATAGCATCATGAAGCACATAAGTGGAAAAATGCACAATACCAGCTTGCACAACTTTCCAGGTTGTATTGACAATGCCTGGCAGGCCATTTTCATCCTGTATGCAGTGGATCTTGTAAGGATCATCACTTGCTTGGTGTGTGGACAATAAATCCCAATACATGCATGATGTTACAACTGGTTGGAAAAGGTAAGCGCTCCCTTGTGATGCCAATGAAATCACAGACAACAAGAGCTGGACCTGAAAATAAATAACAAATTGATGCAAAGAAATGAATAGAAAACAAATCATAAAGATGTTCAGGTACACGAAAGTCACTCATAATAACATAAATGCAATGGATCCATCAAGAACAAGACATTTAATTCTGTTCAGGAATGTCTAAGTTAGAACACAAATAATTATTTGTTATTGTTATTAAGGTTTATTTAAGTTTAAAATTAAGTTATAAGGGTTATTTAAGTAAGAAATGTCTTGAGATACAAATGACTGTATTACCAAGTACATATTACAATGATGCATTGTAAGCCATGAAAAGACATGTTGTATGAATAATAAAGGTATGCGGGTGTGATGTAATCATTTGTATAATGATTTCTTTATTTGAGTTAACCGTCAAATATTCCTAGTTCATTTTAATCAGAATAGATTTTTTTATAAAGAGCAGAGGTAATTCCTTCCTTGTCGTTATAGAGATTAGGATTTTTCGATATGATTTACAGTGCTCGACGGATAACAGTAGCCCTAAAACGTGTTGACTTCGATATTGTAACTTTGTTCAATTTGGTAGTTACACATTTACCTGCTCTAAAAGTATTTCTGGGGGAAATGATTCTGAAGGTATTAATGATGTTGAAATGTCAAAATACATTTTAGATATGATCAAAAAAATACATATACAATATTTACTCGTGGGTCAGGATGCTTTATGAGTAAATTGTGGAGTTATAGGTGTAATAATAGTATAAGTATAGTATATACAAATGTACATCCTGACATTAGCTATACCAATATTCTACATCCTAAAATTATAGGTTGCCAATTTTTAATTGTATACTAGGGATTATCTCCCTTGAACTTTTCCCGCGTAATATAACTTATAAAGAAGTGAAGTCGCAATCTTGAGTCGTGTTCATAGAGTGTAACATTGTGTCAGAAGAAACCTAGAATGGAACGTCTACAACCGCCACCGACACTTAATTTAAATGGGAATATTGCCGATAATTGGCGCAAATTCAAGCAGCAGTTCGAAATATATGCTGTAGCCAGCGGAACGTCTGAACAAGAAGGTAAGGTGCATGCCATGACTTTGCTCCACGTGTTAGGCCCCGACGCGATAGAAGTATACAATACATTTGACTGGGCGGAAGGAGAAAATAAAGACAATGTCAAAGACATTATCACGAAATTCTATAACTATTGTAACCCAAGGAAGAATACAACTTATGAACGCCACGTGTTTAATTCAAGAGAACAACATGAGGGAGAAAACATTAATGCCTACGTGACTGATCTGCGACAGAAGGCGTCGACATGTGAATTTGGTACGCTACAGGAATCATTAATTAAAGACGGAATCGTTTGTGGTATACGTAATGGCGTAGTCAGAGCACGTCTACTACGTGAAAAGGAACTGACACTTCAAGGAACTATTGATATTTGTCGCGCAGCGGAGACCAGCGAGAAACAAATGAAAACTATGGCGGATCGCGAGGACAAACCACGTGGGAATACTGCGACGGTGAATGAAATCCGGCGAGTTTCAAATACTAGTTTTAGGCCTAGACAAGGTAACACCAACATGACAAGATTCCAAAGACAGCAAGCAAAGGCTACCGGTAAGAATTTTACTAATCAAACATGCACACGATGTGGGGAGCACCACGGCAAGAAGAAATGTCCAGCGTATAACAAAACGTACAACAAGTGCCACAAACTTAACCATTTTGCTAAAACGTGTCACAGTAGTGTGTCACATGCAAATCGTCAAACTCCAAGGCATAGAACAGTTCATCAGTTACATGTAGATGAAGCTGACATAGATTCGGACTCGGAACCTGAAAAAGAAGTTTTCGTTGGAACTATTGATTCAGATAACTCTGCCAATGTGAACAATGCGAGATGTAGCATTAGTTATAAGAGTGATTAGAAAGTTCAATTGTCAGTCAACAATATAGATATTGATTTCAAGATCGACACCGGTGCTCAGTGTAACGTTATAAGTAAACATTTGTGTGATCAGATTGGATTGAAACTCCCAATGCTCAAGAGAAGCAAAACAAAGCTAGTGTCATATTCAGGCCATGAGATTAAAACGTGTGGCATAGTGAAAACTTGTGTTAGTTACAAGAACAAATATTATCTTGTTGATATCAATGTTATTGATACAAATGTGGTTTCAGTCCTAGGACTACAAACGTCACAGGAGATGAACTTAGTCAAAAGAGTGTATTCAGTGCATTCAGAAGCTCAAAGTGAAAGTAAGGATGACAGAGGTGCTGTCACAAAACCTAAATCAGCTGACACAACAAAGGAACTACTGTGTAAATATGAACATTTGTTTAATGGTATTGGATGTTTACCAGGTGAATATGAAATTAAGTCTGACCCATTAGTGAAACGAGTTGTCTAACCACTGAGGCGCATTCCACACACGTTAAAGGATAAAGTGCAAGAGGAACTCAAGCGCATGGAGGAAATGAACATTATCTCCAAGGTCGAAGAACCAACTGACAGGATAAACCCAATTGTCGTAGTCAAAAAACCGAGTGGCAAAGTACGAATTTGCTTGGATCCCCGTGAGTTAAACAAAGCAATATTGAGGGAACACTACCCACTTAAAACTGTTGAGAAAGTAGCTGCACTTTTAAAAGATGCTGAGTGTTTACTACATTATATACCGCCTCAGGATTTTATTAAATTAAACTCAAGGAAGAGAGTACATGGTTAACAACCTTTAACATGCCATTTGGCAGGTACAAATTTGAACGACTACCTTTCGGTATTTCGTCCACACCTGAGATTTTTCAAAGAACTATAGCACAAGATTTTTCTGGACAGCCGTCAGAAGAAATAATTGATGATATCCTGATCTGGGGTAAAGATGAACGTGAACATGATACCAAACTAGCTAAGGTACTAGCTAGAGAAGATGACATTGGACTGCGATTCAACAAACAAAAGTGTAGAATTAAGCAACATGAGGTTGAATATGTTGGCCATACATTCAGTAAAGAAGGTGTGCGACCTACTGAGGAACGTGTTAAAGCGATCAAAAGTCTACCCAAACCAGAAAACAAGAAAGAATTACAGAGATTCATGGGAATGGTGATTTACTTAGGAAAATTCATTCAGAACTTGTCATCGATAAATCAGCCGTTACGTGAACTATTAGAGAAGAACATTGAATGGCACTGAGAAACATAACAAAGCATTCAATTCTCTCAAAGATGCGATAACAACTACTCCAGTTCTGCGCTACTACAATGTCAACGCGCCTATTAAACTCTCAGTTGATGCATCGCCTTATGGACTCGGAGGATATATATCACAGGAAGCTCAACCGACAGCTTATGCTTCCCGTTCCTTAAACGCAGCAGAACGCAATTACGCACAAATAGAGAAAGGGATGTTGGCTATAGTTTTTGGACTTACCAAATTTCATGAAAACGTATATGGCAAGATTGTGGAAATAGAGACTGACCATAAACCATTAGAGGCATTGTTTAAGAAGCCCTTATCGGTGGCATCACCGCGTATACAAAGAATGATGTTGAAAATACAACAGTATCAAGTGAATGTGAAATATAAACCAGGTCTGGAACTTTACGTTGCTGGTACTCTCAGCAGAGCAACTCTACATACTGCGGATGACACAGGTGTAGAAGAATTTGAAGTTCACGTTATTGATAATTTGCCAATAAGCACAACGAAAACTCAGGAGTTTCAGAGAGAAACTGAAAATGATACGGTACTACGCAAATTAAAGAACACTGTTCTAAGTGGATGGACAGATTCAAAACATAAACTTGACCCAGATCTTACTGCGTATTGGAATATAAAGGAAAAAGCCAATGTTTGTGATGATCTACTCTTCAAAAGTGACCTCCAGCTAGCTAACAACCGGAAATGCTTCGGAAAATTCACAGCAGTCATCTTGGAGTTGAAAAGTGTTTAACTAGAGCCAGAGAGTACCTGTATTGGTCAGGTATGACTTCTCAAATTAAAGATAAAGTGGCTCAATGTGGAGTGTGTAACAAGCACAGGAATAAACAAGCAAAACAACCATTATTACCACATGATGTACCAGATCGACCATGGCAGAAAGTTGGATCTGATGTGTAGCCATTTGAATGGAGTGCGCTATGGCATACTTTTGGATTATTTCTCAAAGTTTTTTGAAGTTTCCCAGATTGCTGATCTTAAGTCAACTACTATAGTGAAATGTCTACAGCAACACTTTGCAAGGTACGGAATACCTGAAGTCTTGTTTAGTGATAATGGACCAGAGTAAGCTAGTTCTGAATTTGCTCAATTTGCTCAAGATTATGATTTAAGTCACCATACTTCGTCACCTAAGTACCCACAAAGCAATGGGTTGGCAGAGAGGACGGTACAAACAGCCAAGAAACTGCTTATTAAGGCAATAGCAGATAACCAGGATCCGTATTTAGCGCTAATAGCCTTGCGAAAAACATCGCTAAATGAGGTTGAACTTTCTCCAGTACAATTATTGATGGGCCGCAGAGCCCGTACAGTTCTTCCCACCAAGCAATCATTATTCAACCAGACGAACGTACAGCACTCGTCAGTGAAAAAAGCCATGCAACATAGACAGGAAATTCAGAAACACTATTTTGATAGACAGGTTCAACCGCTGTCACCAATCGCTAAAAGTGATTCAGTTAGGATGCGCTCTAATAATAAAACATGACAACCAGCTCAAGTTGTTGAAACACAAAAAAAACCCAGAACTTGCGATAATAGTATGTTCGTTCAGGAGGAACACTCTATAGGAGAAACTGTAAAGATATATTAGTCACTCAGGAAAATCGTGTGAATTCATGTGTTGATCATGATGAGTTAAGTGAAAGTGTTAACACTCATCATCAAAATGTGCAAAGTTATTCAGAGGATTTGGAAAGTGTAATTTGTGATAATCATTCACAGGATCAACGAGTTGTTAATAATTCGAATGGAAATTCTCACTCATAGTCAGTGTTCGAACCGCGATCTACTCGTTCAGGAAGGCAAATCAGTGCACCTGTCAGGTTTAAAGATTATGTGCAGTAATGACCATTGTTTCAATTGTTCGGATTAATTTTAGTGTTCAGAGTTATTCAGAACAACTAACTGTGTTAAAGTTTTAACTTTATTATCAAGTTTGCATAGGTAATTTGCACTATGGACACACAAGTAAATAATTGCAAATTTAGGACTGGTTAAAGTCATCTCCCAATGTAATTGGACTGGTTAAAGTGTTTAACTGAAAGTTTTATTTGAGACTTCATTCAAGAAAATGATTATGTTGGTTTCAATAATATTTCAGATTTCACATCTTGAAACATCTTACTTTATATCTTAAGAGGGGAGATGCAATGATAGTATTAGTATAGTATACACAAATGTACATCCTGACATTAGCTATACCAATATTGTACATCCTGAAATTAGAGGTTACCAATTATAATTGTATACTAGGGATTATCTCCCTTTAACTTTTCCAGCGTAATATAATTAATAAAGAAGTGAAGTCGCCATCTTGAGTCGTGTTCATAGAGTTACCAATAGGGGAATGTCACAATAGTCTGTGGTTGCAATTATACCTTGTGTTGTTTGAATTTTATTTCGCACTTACATCAGATAGGACCGGACAACAGAGAAAACTAAATCCATTGCATCTGATCTCACCTCTTTATTATCTAAATAATTTGTTTTTGCGATATCTACAGGATTCACAAAGTATCTGTCGGAAGAGTGAACACTGGATATTTCTCACTCTACTCAGTTCTGTATTGTTTATTATGTTTAAAAGTGTTCGTTAGTTTCCTGATGTTTTCAATTAAAAATGAAGCCTTGTTATCTATTGAAATATCATTCCCATTTAAATGTCACTATTGCATCGATCGATTTAAGATGCAATAGGTATTTGCTCGATTACGATGACATATGGCTGCTGATAAACAAATAAACAATTTTGTCTCTCTTTTGCTCCGACGATTGTAAAAGCGAAATTACTGAAATCGGCCACCATCTGAGATATAGATGTAAACGTGACCAAGCCTACTTCTTCTGATACTTTCCATTAATCTTTGTCATATGTATTACGGTATTTTGTGTATAAATGTTCGTCACCTTACTTAAAGGTACACAAGTTATGTATCAACAATCGCAGAACACGCTTTAAATGATAGTACACTTTTGTTAGAAAGCGAACATTATTAGCTCCCTTATGTTATCCTTTACCTGATTGAATTGAACTAAAATGCGGCCCGAAAATGTAAAAGCAACTTGAAACTCACAGTTTTTAATATTTTTGGATTTTTGTATTGGGTATTGAGCTCGTTAAACTATTGAATATCATGAAAAACACTTCATTTCATTTTTTGATGGGCGTATACACTGTATATACAATTAGGAGAGCTTATTTACTATGCTTATTAATTCAAATCTAAGATAACTTCTGTGAAGGGATACCATTTTTTAGATATGTACGATTTAGGAGGACCATCCATATTTGTCAATTGAAGATCTTCGCACCTCTCCGCTGAGCGAAATAGCCTTCCTGCCTACCTCCTGTAGCAGATATCTCGGGGGCTGCGACACACGTTGTGGTTTCTCGAGTTCCTTAAATGGAACTTTGAACTGGTGTCATGTTCCGTTATCGATTACCATTATACAGGCGGTGTCTAGTACTGACCATTAGAAAAATGACCTGTGCTTACCATAATATAGGCGATTGGTCAGTATTGACCGTTGCAAAGACGAGTGACTGTAAGTATGCACTTTACGGACAAGTGACCAGTATTAACCATTACTGTTGAACGGTCACTACTGATAATCATAAATGAATTACCATTATACTGGTTAGTGACCAGTCTCACAATGATACAGGCGATTGGCGAGTGCTTATAGTTACATAGACGGGTGACTATTAATATGCACTTTACAGACAAGTGACCAGTATTGACAATTACGGGTGAATGATCGTAACTGGCATTTATAGATAAATGACCATTACACAGATAATGGACTAGAATGACAATTATACAGGGGAGTGACCAGTACTGACCATCATGCTGGTGAGTTACGAGTACCGACCATTTTTCAGATAAGTGGCAATTATCGACCATAAAGGCGAGTGACTAGTATTGAACTTTTATATAGATAAGTGACCAGTACTTACAATCGTACAGGAGAGTAGCAAGTACTTACCATTGTACCGGCGAATGACCAGTACTGACCATTAAAGGAGTAATTAAAGCTGACCATTCGCATAGGAGTTTGATCAGCACTGACCAACATAATGATAAGGGACTTGTTATGACCATTATTCAGATCAATGACTACATCTAGTCATTATTTGTGTGAGTGACCAATATTGAACACTATAAAAGCGATTGAGTTATACTCACTTTTACATTGGCTAGTGACCAGTTCTGATCATTATATTTTTAACAAGTACTGACCATTTTTATAGACGAGTAACCAGTCCTGCCTAAATAACTGGTGATTGACCAGTACTGACCATTAAACTGTATAGTTACTAGTATTGATCCAACTTCAGGCTCCAATCGAATTCATAGGGTTGATAATTATGCTGTAGATGAAATACTTTTTACGCATCTGTGATGCAAGGCAGTTTCAGTTCAACAAGCACTTGGTCACTTTAGGGATAAAGACAAAGGTATCGAATAGTTCCACAACACTAAACAAATGATCAGAATTTTTACCCTTTAAATGGTCCGATATGGTCACTCATCTATATAATGGACAGTACTAGCAACTCATCTGTATAAATGTCAGTGCTGGTCATTCCAATTTATTATGGTCAGCAACTGTCACCTCGCCCGATAATGGTCAGTACTGGCCACTTGTTTGTATAATGGTCAGCGCTGGTTACTCGGCTGTTTTATTTTTAGTATTGATAACCCCTATAATAAATCAATACTAGTCACAAATCTGCTTTAATGGTCATTGTCAGTCAGCCCATATAATCGTCAGTACTAGTCACCCCTATCTTACAATGGTCAATACTGGTCCCTCACCTAAATAATGGTTAAGACCAGTAACTCCTCTGATGATCAGTACCGGTCACTCACCAGAATGATGGCTACTACCGGCCTCTCATTTATACAAATTGTCAGAACTGGTCATCCCCTTAGATTGTCAGTTCCCTAAACGGCATTCGGAACCAGGCTCCCACTACGATAAGCGACTTATCTCTTAAAACAAAACCATGATAAAATTTCCTTTATGCCATGATAACTAGTGATAGATACTCATATTGATTGAGATACTCATATTGACTGAAATTATGTTTGTTGAAGAGTAATTTAATTATTCATTATAATCAAAAGCAGACATTCCATGTTTGACGAGGGTATATTTAAATAAGTACAGCTTATAAATTCCTTCCACAATCCAATGCAAACGATTCCATTTGTCTTTTGAAGAGATTACTTTTTCATATTAGCAGCCATTTTTGTCTTTTCATGTTTTAGTGAATAAAAGATGCTTGAATATGTCAATGGTTGTATTGCGTATCATGAATAATAAACAATACCAAGAAACACAGTCTTGCTTTTTCGGATCTGTTAAAGAAACTCTCCCTTCCCAATTACAAAAACCGCCGGGCATAAGTCAAATTTGTCGGCTTTGGGTATGTCTCAATATATGTTAAAGATTATTAGATGGGAGGTTAACCATTGTTACAATTTTTGAATAACTCCTAACCAATATTACACTTTATCATAGATTTAAGCCTACACTTTTTATCAGAACTAATTTTGTTCCCTGCTCCATTTAGCCGATTCCACGCTAAGGTTTTGATATCACCAAATCAAAAAAGACAACTTTCATGTTTTAGGAATTTTGTATTAGCCATAACTTTCAATAATAAGTGACAGTTAATACAATACATATTTCGTCCCGTAGGTTTATTGCGAAATCCTAAATATACACAGATTTTAATATATCAAAATACTTGTTGATATGCACATGTAATTACTTCAACAGAGAGAGAGAGAGAGAGAGAGAGAGAGAGAGAGAGAGAGAGAGATTATAGAGTTAAATAATGAAAACAAATTATGCAGTTAAAGCCACTTTGTTTGCATCCACTGAAAATGTAGATGAGGACATGTTTACACGTGAGTATAAAGTCAAATAATATTTCGTCCCCATAGATTCTATGATGTGTTGCTAAAAGTAGAGGGTTATGAATAACATGTATATGTATTGTACTACTTCAAGGACATTGAGTTTGTTATTGGTTAAAATATATCTTGAAGAACTACTTATCTACCGAGTTGTTTGAATTGGTCTCTAAGTGTCCACATCTTGTGCAGTACATTTCAAAGATATAAATGAATAAATGATTCAACTGCATCAAAGCACGAGCAGTGTTATCATTGTTATTCTTTCTAAGGAGTGTAATGAATACTACCCGTCAATCCTTTATTAGAAGGGAAAGAATATTACCGTCTGTAGAACGATTAATCACAGTAGTCCTATCGTCTACTTACATACTTCAGTAGAGTATGCGTTTATTCACTGGAAGCTTTTTACAGCAGTTATATATTGAGACACGTCCAATTCATAAAGCTGTTTAGAACTTATATATCACGGAAATAACTTTTTTCATTAGGGTTTTCATTACCATGTAATGGTATAGTGACAGAAAGGGCATTCTTTTAAAACGACGTAGTCTGCACAACACGACCTAGTTCGCAACATTTTATTCATTTCATCGGAATAGAGAAGGAGTCATATTAGTCTTGTTGGCTGTTTCCGTTGCACGAAGATATGATATTGAGAAAAAAACTCATTATGAGAAGTGGTAGGGAGTCCGTATTTCACATGTTTATTCATAAAATGTTCCTTTCCATTCAGATATATTGAAACCGGAGAAAAATGATTTTTATTTACTTTACATTTACGAGACACATATTAAAATAAACCAAATCTATTGATATACCTTTCGAGTTGTATATTTACTGTAACTCGAACTTCAACAAGTCAATGGTTTTGAATAACATAAGAATAAAAACCAACCGCTTACAGGTCTACCTACTGAATTTGTCCAAGTTTAAGTTATTATATTTCATATTTTTATGCAAAAAAGGTTGACTGTAGAAGATACCAAGGGGGATCAATAAATCAAAAATCAAAAGGCAGACGAAATCATGGCCAAACAAAAAAGAGACAACACAAACAGCTATCAACACAACAAGACACGAGAAACAAGTAACACGAACCCCCACCATAAACCAAGGGTGAGTTCAGGTGCTCCGGAAGGGTAAGCAACTCCTGCTCCGCCTCTTGCCCATTTTGTAGACTGAGGGCTTTTATATGAGCTGTCGTCGACGCAGACTTAATAAATATAAACCCATTGCAAAAATATCACGTTTGATCATAATTAGTATTTATGGAACATACGCTTGCGATTATAAATAGTTCCCAGAATGTTACTGATCATTTTTTACAAAAAAAAAAATGTAGCGGGTTATACATATGCAGATTTTCGTATTCTACGTGTCAGATTCCATAATATTGTTCAGGTGTTGTATGTCGGAATTGTAATGTTAGGTTTAATGTCTTTATATGGAAACATATTGTAAAATTTTGATTATATAAACTGGCCTTTATACCACGTATATATGAATGCATTGTTGTTTAATGTCCCAGTCCCGTTCTCACTCAGAATCTTTCACTCATACGCATACGTCATGGGGCCTGTGAAGTGCGACATTTTTGCGTGTGTTTGACACTTACGGTCGTAGTGCAGGGAAGGTTCTTTATCGTGACGACACCTAATGTGACACGTTGAGTGGGACGTTAAACAACAACAAAACAAACAAAACATTAAAAGGAGATATCATTGCAGAAGTACCATAGGACATTCGAAAAGCCAAGTCCCTAGTACCCACACAAGATGAGAAATAATAATGGTCTCAAAGTAAAAGACAAATGTAAGGTTTTGATATCACCAAATCAAAAAGAGACACCTTTCATGTTATAAGATTTTATTATTAGCCATAACTTTCAATTATAAGTGATGGGTAATACAATACATATTTTGCACCGTTAGGTGTATTGTGAAATCCTTAACAACAAAACGATTTCCATAAATTAAAAAACTTGTTGATATGCTACTTGTACATGCTCACACTTCAACAGAGAGAGAGAGAGAGAGAGAGAGAGAGAGAGAGAGAGAGAGAGTTAAATCTGAAAAAAAATTATGCAGTTAAAGCCACTTACGTTGCATCCACTGAAAAATGTAGATGAGGACATGTTCAAAAGTGAGTGTGAAGTCAAATAATGTTTCGTCCCTACAGATCATATGATGTGTTGTAAAAAAATAGAGGGTAATGAATAGCATTTACATGTATGGTACTACTTCAAGGACATTAAGTTTGTTGTTGGTTAAAATATCTCTTGCAGAACTACTTATCTACCGAGTTGTTTGAATTGGTCTTTAAGTATCCACATTTTGAGCAGTATATTTCAAAGATATAAATGATTAAATGATTCAACTGCATGAAAGCACGAACAATGTTATCATTGTTATTCTTTGTAAGGAGTGTAATGAATACTACCCGTCAATCTTTATAAGAAGGGGGAGGATATTACCGTCTGTAGAACGATTATATCACAGTTTAATCTTCCTAACCTCTACTAACATACTTCAGTAGAGTTTGCGTTTATTTACGGAAGCTTTTTACAGTTGTGATATATTGCTTTTAGATATATAGTTGTGATATATAGCTTTTTAGAACTTAAATAGCACGGGTATCATTAAATATCACAGGGTTTTCATTACCATATGATGCTATAGAAACAGAAAGGACATTCTTTTAAAACGATCTTGTCTGCAAAATTAAGTATTTTCAACGGAAAAGAGAAGGGATCGTATTGGTGTGGCTGTCTGTTTCTGTTTCACTTAAATATGACATTAACAAAACTTCATCATGATACGTGGTAGGGAGTCCATATTTCACAAGATTATTCATAGAATGCTCCTTTCCATTTTAAAATTCTTGACTTCGTGATCTTTTGTTCAAGCAGTCGAACCCAGATTTATTGAAACCGGGGGACAACGTTTTGTCTTTCAAATTGAGTTTTCAGAATGGGCCAAACTAACCATAAAGCAATACAGCTGGAAAATAAAAATATTTTCAAATCAAGCAGGGTTTCAATTCATCAGGGTTCAAATACATTGGTTCCACTGTATTTAAGGTCATCCGTTAAGAGGCACATTACTCACTGCTGCCTCGGGCCTCCGTGGCCGAGTGGTTAGCGTGTTCGACTTCGAGAAGAGGGGTCCGGGGTTCGATTCCTGCAGCGCCTCTCTGCGGTTGGCCGTCCCTGTCTTTCGGATGAGACAGTAAAAACCGAAGTCCCGTGTCACAGTAGGTGTTGGCAAGTTAAAGAACCCTGCCACTCAAATATCTAGCTTCCTTCATGTTCTGATTCCTCTTGCACCTTAACTGAAAACTCTTGAATAGACGCATTGTTAGACTCATCTTTCCTTTATCTTGCATGTCCTGTGCACATAGTTTGTTCTTGAACTGTCGTTTAACGTCCCACTCAAGAACATTTCAGTCATACGGAGACGTCAGCGTGTGCCAGTGAAGGGTGACAAATTTTGCATATGTTCGGCCCTTATGGCTGTAGAGTAGAGAGGGTTCTTAAACGTGCCATTACCTACTTAGACACGGGTCCTCGGTTTTTACTGCGCGGATTCGAACCTGCACTCTTCGATTACAAATGGTAAGTCGATCTAGCTAACCTCTCGGCCACGGTCGCCCCTCCTGTGCTCGTAAACTTTGCAATTCATTTAAAGGGTCATATAATTTGTATACCTAATCGGATGACTTAAGGTCCTGAATCAGGTTTAATTTGCAAAATCTGTCTTTCTTTCTGTTTTACCTAATTTGACACTGTTTATCGAATGGACCCGAATTCCTTGGCTGCGGTAGATGTTGGCACATTAAAGAACCCGCAATGCTTAAGGACTTTCCCCGCTGAACATATGCCATTAGTTGAACCAAAAACTGGGAAAATGCTCATTAGACAGTACAGTGAAATTTGTGCATATCGACCTCCGCAGGGACGCAACAAAATCAGTCTTAATAGGGAGGTGAGTTTTATATAGATTGAAACAGCAAAAATGCTCTTTAACTAAGCGGTCTTTATATACAGATGGTTACTGAAGCGGGTTTTACAGTTTACCTTTACAGTTGCAAAACCACGAACAGTAATAACTAAGACCAATTGAAATGGAGAATTCTGCTACCCCTAATCGCGCCATCTGTCAGTAAACCGATAAGTGCACATAAACTTAGAAAAGATGATTGCTAACAGAAACGTGCGGTTTGCATTCAAAAGATTGATATTCTGATTATTTTTAGATTTAGTCGCCCGTTGGTAGTATCGCTTACCTTTTGTAATACCTGAATGGATGCCAAACAACAGTAAGGTATTCGTACCCGACATGTATACAAATAGGAAGTAATTCGATGCAGGTTATTTGTAGTATGCATGTTTGTAATGCCGTGTTATTTCTCGTATATACTCATTTGAAATGTATATATACATGTAATTCAATATTCAATATAAGTTTCAGTATATATTCTTATTCGACTATATGATTTATTTCAGCTGCTAATTATGAGATGTGCATTAACATTTTGGAATGCTGATGAAATTTGGCTTATTACTCCATCTAAACATTTGTTATCGAGAATTCGAGGACATTCTTTTAAAACGACCCAGTCTGCAACATTTTTATCATTTCATTGAAATAGAGAGGGAGTCATATTGATCTTGTTGGCTGTTTCCGTTGCATTAAAATATGACATTGAGAAAAACAACTCATTATGAGAAGTGGTAGGGAGTCCGTATTTCACATTTTTATTCATAAAATGTTCCTTTCCATTCAAAAATTATTGACTACCTGAATTTCTGTATAAGCAGTCTAACTCAGATATATTGAACCGGAGAAAAATGTTTTTTATTTACTTTACATTTACGAGTCGCATACAAAAATAAACTAAATATATTGATATACCTTTCGAGTTGTATATTTACTGTAACTCGAACTGAACAATGTCAATGGTTTTGAATAATATGAGAATAAACACGAACCACTTTCAGGTCTACCTACTGATTTTGTCCAAGTTTCAGAAATTATATTTTTTATTTCTATTGCCCGTTTTGTAGACGGGCGCTTTTATATGAGCTGTGGTCGACGCAGATTAAATGAATATAAACCAATTGCAAAAATATCACGTTTGATCATTATTTGTATTTATGGAACATACGCTTGCTATTAAAGATAGTTCCCAGAATGTTACTTTTCATTTTTTACAAAAATTGTAGCGGGTTATACATATGCAGATTTTCGTATTCTGCGTGTCAAATTCCATGATATTGTTCAGATGATGTATGTCGGAATTGTAATGTTAGGTTTAATTTCTCTATATGGAAAGATTTTGTAAAATTTTGATCATGAAAACTGGCCTTTATACCACGTATGTATGCATGCCTTCTTGTTTAATGTCCCACTCAAGAGTCGTTCACTCATACGGACACAATGGGGCCTGTGAAGTGCGACATATAATGCCTGTGCTTGGCACTTACGGTCGTAGAGCAGGGGAGGTTCTTTATCGTGACGACACTTCCTGTAACACGTGACCTCGGTTTAATGTCTTATCCGAACAAGAGGAAAAGCCAACTACAGCGTCGCTCGGATTCGAACCCACGACCTCATGATCAGCAGGAGAACACAATAATCACCGGCCACGGCGGCCCTCAATATTATTAAAAGGAGATACCATTGCAGAAGTTCCAAAGGATGTTCGAAAAGTCAAGTCCCTAGTACCCACACAAGATGAGAAATAATAACAGTCTCAAAGTAAAAGACAAATGTAAGGTTTTGATATCACCAAATCAAAAATAGACAATTTTCGTGTTATACGATTTTAGTATTAGCCATAACTTTCAATTATAAGTGATAGTTAATACATTACATATTTTGCACCGTTAGGTGTATTGTGAAATCCTCAACATCCAAAGATTTCCATAAATTAAAAAACTTGTTGATATGTACATGTACACACTTCAAGAGAGAGAGAGAGAGAGAGAGAGAGAGAGAGAGAGAGAGAGAGAGATGGTCATTATAGAGGTAATTCTGAAAAAAAATATGCAGTTAAAGCCACTTATTTTGCATCCACTGAGAAATATAGATGAGGGCATGTTAACAAGTGAGTGTAAAGTCAAATAATGTTTCGTCCCCACAGATCCTATGATGTGTTGTTAAAAATAAAAGGTAATGAGTAGCATGTATATGTATGGTACAACATGTACTTCAAGGACATTGATTTTATAGTTTATGTTGTAATATATCTCTTACTGCACAGCTGAACCACCGAGTTATTTGTATTGGTGTTTAAACATCCGCATATTGTGCAGTATAGTTCCAAGATATAAATAGAAGTATTGAACTTCACGGAAACACAAGCAATGTTACCATTGTTATTCTTTGTTAGGAGTGTAATGAGTACTATCCGTCAATCTTATTAAAAGGGTATGGGTATTACTGTCTGTAGAACGACTATATTACAGTTACGTCGTCCACACTCTACTTACATATTAAGTAGAGCTTGTGTTTATTTATTGAAGCTTTTTACAGTTGATATATATTGAGACAACACTAATTCATAAAGCTTTTTAGAACTAAATATCACCTATATCATAAAGCTTTTTAGAACTAAATGTCACCTATATCATAAAGCTTTTTAGAACTAAATATCACCTATATCATAAAGCTTTTTAGAACTAAATATCACCTATATCATTAAGCTTTTAAGAAGTTAGATATCAGGGCAATAACTTTTTTCTTAGGGTTTCCATTGCGATATAATGATGTAGTGACAGAAAGGACATTCTTTTAAACAACCTAGTCTGCTGCAACAATGTCATTTCATCTGAACAGAAAAGGAGTCATATTGGTCTGGCTGGCTGGTTCTGTTTCACTAAAATATGACATCAACAAAAACTTCATCATGATAAGTGGCAGGGAGTCCGTATTTCACATGATTATTCATAGAATGTTCCTTTCCATTTTAAAAATCTTGACTTCGTGAACTTTTGTTCAAGAAGTCGAACCGAGATTTATTGAAACCGGGGGATAATGTTTTGTCTTTCAAATTGAGTTTTCAGACTGGGCTAAACTAACCATAAAGCAATACAGCTGGAATATAAAAATAATTTCAAATCAAGCAGGGTTTCAATACATCAGGGTTCAATATAAGTTGGTTGTTGTTGTTGTGTTGTTGTTTAACGTCCCGCTCAAGAATATTTCACTCATATGGAGATGTCACCGTGTGCCGGTGAAGGGCAACAAATTTTGACTGTGCTGGGCACTGCTGGCCGTACAGAAGGGCCAACAAAAAGATTTCCATAAATTAAAAACCTTGTTGATATGTACATGCTCATACTTCAACAGAGAGAGACAGAGAGAGATGGAGAGAGAGAGAGAGAAATAAAAGGGTTTAATCTGAAAATTGTATGCAGTTAAAGCCACTTACTTTGCATCCATTGAAAAATGTAGATAGGAACATGTTCACAAGTGAGTGTAAAGTCAAATAATATTTCGTCCCCACAGATCCTATGATGTGTTGTTAAAAATAGAAGGTAATGAATAGCATGTATATGTATGGTACAAATGTACTTCAAGGACATTGATTTTATAGTTTATGTTGTAATATATCTTTTACTGCACAGCTGAACCACCGAGTTATTTGAATGCGTGTTTAATTATTCGCATATTGTGCAGTACAGTTTGAAGATATAAATAGAAGTATTGAACTGCATGGAAACACGAGCAATGTTATTCTTGTTATTCTTTGTTAGGAGTGTAATGAATACTATCTGCCAATCCTTTATTAAAAAGGTATGGGTATTACTGTCTGTAACACTACCATATCACAGTTACGTCGTCCCACACTCTACTTACATATTAAGTAGAGCTTGCGTTTATGCATTGAAACTTTTTATAGTTGTTATATATTGAGACACAACTAATTCATAAAGTTTTTTAGAACTAAATATCACCTATATCATAAAGCTTTTAAGAAGCTAGATATCACGGAAATAACTTTTTTTCTTAGGGTTTTCATTACCATATAATGGTGTAGTGACAGAAAGGGCATTCTTTTAAAACGACCTAGTCTACTGCAATAATGTCATTTCATCTGAACAGAAAAGGAGTCGTATTGGTCTGGCTGGCTGGTTCTGTTTCACTAAAATATGACATCAACAAAAACGTCATCATGATAAGTGGTAGGGAGTCCATATTTCACAAGATTATTCATAGAATGTTCCTTTCAGTTTCAAAATTCTTGACTTCGTGAACTTTTGTTCAAGCAGTCGAACCCATATATATATATTGAAACCGAGGGAAAACGTTTTGTCTTTCAAATTTAGTTTTCAGACTGGGCTAAACTAACCATAAAGCAATACAGCTGGAAAATAAAAATAATTTCAAATCCAGCAGGGTTTCAATACATCAGGATTTAAATAAGTTGGCTCCACTGTATTTAAGGTTACCCGTTAAGAGGCACATTACTCATTGCTGCCTTGGGCCTCCGTGGCCGAGTGGTTAGCGTGTTCGAGCCGAGGGGTCCGGGGTTCGATTCCTGCAGCGCCACTCCGCGGTTAGCCGTCCCTGCCTTCGGATGAGACAGTAAAAACCGAGGTCCCGGGTCACAGTAGGTGTTGGCACGTTAAAGAACCCTCCCACTCAAATATCTAACTTCCTTCATGTTCTGATTCCTCTTGCACCTTAACTGAAAACTCTGGAATAGACGCATTGTTATACTCATCTTTCCTTTATCTTGCATGTCCTGTCCACTGTCGTTTAACGTCCCACTCAAGAACATTTCAGTCATACGGAGACGTCAACGTGTGCCAGTGAAGGGTGACAAATTTTGTCTATGCTCGGCCCTTATGGCTGTAGAGTAGGGAGGGTTCTAAAACGTGTCATTACCTACTTTGACACAGGTCCTCGGTTTTTACTGCGCGGATTCGAACCTGCACTCTTCGATTACAAATGGTAAGTCGATCTCGCTAACCTCTCGGCCACGGTGGCCCCTCCTGTGCTCGTAAACTTTACAATTCATTTAAAGTGTCATAGAATTTGTATACCTTATCGGATGACTTAAGGTCCTGAATCAGGTGTAATTTGCAAAATCTGTCTTTCTTTCTGTTTTACCTAATTTGACACTGTTTATCGAATGGATCCGAATGCCTTGGCTACAGTAGATGTTGGCACATTAAAGAACCCTTAATGCTCAAGGACCTTACCTGCTGAACATATGCCATTAGTTGAACCAAAAATCGGGAAAATGCTCATTAGACAGTACAGTGAAAACTTGTGCATATCGACCCCCACAGGGACGCAACAAAGGGGAGGTTATTAGGTCTTATTAGGGAGGTGAGTTTTATATAGATGGAAACAGCAAAAATGCTCTTAAATTAAGCGGTCTTTATATACAGGTGGTCATTGAAACAGGTTTTACTGTTTACCTTTACAGTTGCAAAACCACGAACAGTTATAACTAAGATCAATTGAAATGGAGAATTCTGCTACCCCTAATCTCGCCCTCTGTCAGTAAATCGATAAGTGCACATAAATTTAGAAAAAATGATTGCTCACAGAAACGTGATTTTTTTAAAAAAAAATTTCAGTCCACCATTTTATACACTTCATAGCTTTTAAAAATATGTTTACTGCTTGTTTTGAGATTTTGCACTTTTTTTTAAATCAATTACAGATGGCATAAATACATATTTCAAAATTAGAATGAATAAAATAGGTATATTTCACCTATTGCGAAAAGAAAAGTGTTTTTATTTTATTTTTAAGTTTACTTTATTATGTTTAAATATAATCACCTAATAAATCTAACATATCTATTGATGTATTCTATCAAGACAATTTTAGAATAGACTATGACTGAAAGTCAGCCAGGTGTGAAAATTTACCTGTTTGCCAGGTAATATAGGTAATTTCAAAATGTTGGCTAAGTGAGAATGAACCCTTCACATCCCTGGAAAGGTGTGAAACTGGTCATCAGACGTATTACTGGT
>JACSZP010012385.1:0-11230 GCA_016161895.1 Pinna nobilis
CGCCTCACCTATCTGATGCAAACCAAACCATAACACAAAATTTGAAATGATTTGCTCGCAGTGTTTTTTTTTAGTTATATTGTTGATAACTTTATCTTGATAGATTCAATTCTAATTCTATCGGTTTTACGATGAATTTCTATTTCAAAACTTCTCTTCTGGGACAAAACTTGCAATAAAAAGCTTCTGACGCTGTTTATCATCTGATTGATCTGTACGTTGTATGTGTCTGATCCAGCACTTCTCCCATCAGAAAAGAGGTCGAGGGGAGCAAAGAATTAAATACACGAGAAGCCAAGAATTGAATATTCGATACAGCCATCCATCACTTGGCCCGCACAGGCTATAACACGCGATCAGAACGTTCCAGGGGAATTTCGGGAAAAAGGAATGCCAGATATATATTAGATTACAAACGTTACTGACATTTTAGACTGGTTATTGCTAGATTATAGAGCAACATTCAATATCAAATTAATTTATTTATCGAATAACAATGTATTGTGAATCTCCTTATCTCCTTTAAACAACGATTAGTTCCAGACAGTAATTTCGCATAACAAATCGAAACAATTCAATACATAGTACTCAACAGAATAGACAGGAATTGTCAAATCGCATCCGGAAATGTAACAGAACTACTAGTAATTTTAAATTAATACAGAGCATCATCAGGACAATCTATTTGACTTGCCTACTGTTTCGTCAATCAAAGTATTAATCAAACACTAATGGAACTTCTGACATATCTAGAAGAACATATTTTTCTGCCATTTTCAGACACTACCCTCAAACTTGGTACTTATATTTCCGGACATCTGGCACGACCTTTGACCCCACAGGTAGCAATTACAAACTGATTATATCTGAAAAAGTACGTCCCGTGAATGCTTTTACAATCTAGACATGACCTCTTAGTTTTTGGTTGTTTTTTTATTTTTAAAACGGTTCTTCATTATATATTCGTCAGATTCAAAAGTGAAAAAAGTGAGACCATAAACATGAGTGAATCGGGAAGGAATTCCTGACAGATTTGGTATATTTCGGGAAAAAAAGCCTTGTACATAACGGATTAAAGCTTTAAGTTAATTCATTTGAATTTCTCTACTTATACATTTTCCAAAGCATTTGGGATATGAGATGTATATTCTTCCTTTCGCCCTACAATCTGAGCTGTGATCAGGACATACAATACAATACAAAGAAAGTCAAACAGAATGAAACAAGTAAGCATTTACATTCAGACGAAAGTAAACCATGGTGTGAGATCAGGTTCCCGTGCCCATTATACTATTTTTTTCTAGACAAACTTTGGGGGAAATGTACCTTTTAAGAGTCCTCAATACACCCATCAAGATGTTCAAATGACTTTTTAACAGACCATGGTTACTGTACAGTTAGTACTTAGTTTTCTAAAATATAAGTAAGATGTAATTATCATTCAGTTCCAGAAAGCGAAATATATTTACTTGATGTCATATGGAAGTAAGAGGTAAATAATGATCTATTTACAGACGTTTCTTTACATACTTTGCCCCATAATTCTCGTCTTGCATATGTGTTCTGATTGGGATCCTTCACTTCTTTAATCGACGAAAGGTTGTGAAAATTTCAGAGTTAGCACAAAGAAATGTGTCATTGCTTCTGATGTTCACAATTTTCAATATAAAACTGATGTACGTTTTGTTAGTTATTTTTTTAAGAATAAGAATCCCTATTCGTCAAACTGAATCAGTCTATCCCGCAAAACTTGCTTCTCCACATGGGACTTCTAATTCGTGATAATGAAGAGCAGATGTATAAAAAATGAATGATTTGTCATCAGTAAGTTTCAAAGGGTTCATAATTTGTTTATAAGTCTATTTGTTTTCCTTTGTATATAGCTGCTACGTGAAGCTCGAAATCATTTTGAAATCTGTTTTCAGATCCGAGTTTATAATTAAGTTTTGCAAGCGAGATAAAGATGAACAATTAGATTATTTTCACATTATACCGAAGTTGTTGCAACTGGTTGTCAATTATAACTTGCGTAATCTTTATCACGAGAATAAACTCAACAACGTCACTCTCGTATTTTTTGTATGACAAATATAATTTGAAAAAAAATCGTTCTGAAACTTTCTACTATTTAACAATATGGTACCCACTTTACCTATGATAGTCTCTCTAACGGCAGCCAAAAACACTTATCCTCACAAAATTCAGATAAGAATACAATCTGAACCCGGTATGTTCTTTAAAAATGAAATACAGCGGTAATCTGTGTATCATATACTCCTGTACATCACTGTCGCGGCGGCATTCTGAATAGCATAGTAGTAGTTTAAGAAGTCTTCCGAGAATTATGTTTATAATGGTACACGCCTGCAAACTATCTATTGCAATATTTTGTGTGCAATGACACTCATGTACACAATTTCAGTTTTCATGTTTTATTTTTTTCTGTTGTTGTAGCAGTTGTTGTTGCTGTCGTTGTTGTCGCTGTTGTTGCAGAGCTACACGTGTTCACTTCGAGGAACTACCAGCAGATCAAACAAATGTGGCTTTATTGCACTACAGTCAAGTCTCACCATTCCAAACGCCAATTATCCAGACGCTTCACCTTCCAGACAAAAATAGCCTGGAACAGACTTATCAAATTGAATGTGCCATCATAAAAGGTATATTTCAGTAATCCGGACGATTTGATTATCTATGCAATTTATCTGAGAACCAAATCGTCGGGCCTCCGTAGCCGAGTGGTTAGCGTGTTCGCCTTCGAGCCGAGGGATCCGGGGTTCGATTCCCGCAGCGCCACTCCGTGGTTGGCCGTCCCTGTCTTTCAGATGAGACAGTAAAAACCGAGGTCCCGTGTCACAGCATGTGTTGGCACGTTACAGAACCCTCACTGCTCTACGGGCAGCAGTGCCGAGCTCAGGCAAAATTTGTCGCCCTTCACCGGCACACGGTGNNACGTTAAACAACAATGCAACAACATCCAAACCGTCCGGGAAAACGAGGCTCCATTGATATATGTGAGGATTTATGTATGTTCTATTGTTTCAGAGTTTATAAATCTGCTTTTTAGTGTAAAGTTTTAAATGCGATATTTTCAAGATTCTACTCTGGAAAACCCCTTGTTTGATATGTAAAGCTGAATGCATTTAGCTGAAACTTCTGTAACGGTTTTCACGAATGCTGTTTAAGAAGTCATCAAGAGGATGAAGGATATCAATAAATTCTATCAGTGACATATCTTTATCATTGAAACAATAAACACAACTAATACAAACAAATTAGTCTGTTTGACCATGGCGATACTATGCTATGTTTATTTAATTTCTGTGTATTTTTCGCATTGCCTATAATAATGCCCTGTCATTGAACTCTACTGAATATGATAAGGCACGCGAAGAACATTATTGTGGCTACTTTTCGACAGTTTATGCCTTCACTCTAAGTAAAACGTTAACCAAAGCAATAAATGTAATGTTCAGAGCGAAGATAATCGTAAAGATATTGTTGTAATTGAGTGGAAACTACTAACTACATGTCAAACTTCACAACATTCAACTCAGCTGTTCATATTGTAGATCAATTGTTTATGATGAAATCATCAAAAAGCGTCAAATGAAAAATCTTGCACCTTTGGGGATAATAATGTTACAACATTAAGGCTAATTAGTATATCTGAATCACGAATGTAAATTTCCAAAAAAATCTCTAATGCATTAGGCCCCATCTCAATATATAATTTGTAAGCATGCTTTTTTTTTAATTTATAGTACAGACAACCAAAAAGGATATCTTCTGTATCGCATGTTCCACTTTTTATGTATTAAGTGGAGCCTCATTAATCCGGGCGTCTACCTTCTCAAGCAAATTGTAGAGAAATGAAACATCTATTGAATCAGCATCTCTATTATGCCCAGTAAAGATGAAATATCTTTCCCAGTAAATCTTGCTCGGGATGTGAAGCAAAAGGATAAATGAAACTCTAAATATGAGACTGTATATTTTCTGAGTTAATCCTTTTTTTCTCCAGTTAATGTGGGTTACGAGTTAAACCTACTTTTTCTCCAGTAAATCTGAGATTTTCTCGTAACCCACATTAACTGGAGAAAAACTAGGATTAACTGAGAAAAACTAGGATTAACTCATTAATGTGATTTTGGCGCAGTTAAACCTATTTTTTCTCGTTAGTCTGCTTAAAATACATTTGTGACGTCATAGATTTATGCAACGTGCGTTTTCATTGGTCAAGTACAGTGCATCATCAAGTTCTTTGTGAGCGGTCTCAAATTCTAGAGATTTACCAGACAGTCGTCTTTCTATTCCTCTAAGAAAATCGTTAATCCTCTCTAACATGCAAAAAAATATCGGATGGTGAGAACGCTGAAGCCTGTTCATAATTTATTTACCGAAACATGAAGAGTCCTGATAGCTTAGCTTTGGCGCCATTAAACGTAATGCGGATTTTGTGTCGAACGTTTTCATTGGACGATAAGAAAATCTAGGATTCTTTGCGTAAAATCACATTAATGAGTTAAAATACTGAGAAAACTAGGATTAACTGCGCCAAATCACATTAATCCTAGTTTTTCTCGAAAAAAACCTAGTTTAACCGAGAAAAACTAGGATTAATTCATTAATGTGACTTTGTTTGATTAAGCTATTAAAAGTTCAAACGTGTACGAATGTAACCAACAACGATGAAGTCTCAGATACACGAACATTTACGACTGTAGAAGACAATTTCAGTATTAGCAATACTATGTTTCCCAGAGTTAAACCCATGTATTATCTATCGCGAATTAATATGTTATGACAAGTTATTGTCGATTATACGATACTTTCTGTGACTACACTCTAATTAATGTTTGTTTTTCATTGTACCAGATTCTTCCAGATAATTAATCTCTCTCTCTCTCTCTCTCTCTCTCTCTCTCTCTCTCAGATATGTTTTTTTTCACCGGCTTATCCCTTTCAAACGATCTGAGCAAACATTTCTATCGATGTAATGTTACGGTGAGATGTAAATGATATCTAATTGAGTAATTCATCACAACAATAGAGAACATTAGCCATGATTTATAGCAAATTTAGAGAAAAGTCTTTGCTGAGCTTTAGACCTAAATTTGATAGACATATTTCGCACAAATATGTACCGCTAGCACTTATTCGTCAGACTAGCATAATAGCTTCTAATGTCACGCAAACAAGGATCGAAAAATATTCTCTTAGACTTGAATAACCTAATAAATGAAAATGAAGACGCAAATTCGTCAGTAATGACTACTCAGTGCCTGTTCATGATTTTTGATTTGAAGTGTAGAACCATTTAGACTTCGATAGTCTGTATATGGAAAAAGCTAAATTCTGTTACACTCACTTACACAATTGTCGATTAGTACTACTTAGAATTAAGTGAACTTGATGAACCTCCGAGGTTAGCGTATTCGGATTCTGGTCGTGAGATCGATGGTTCGAACCCAAGCTGTGGACTTGGCTAGTAATCAGTGATTCGGATGAGATAGTAAAAACCGAGGTACCGTGACAAAGAATTGTAAGGTGTCGGTACATTAAAGAACCCCCACGTCCTGTTGGACATAAGTGATGAACATACGCAAAATGTTTAGTCATTCGCCAGAGGATGGTGACGTCTCCATTTCTGAAAGTTAATTTCTTGTCTAGATCGTTCAACAACTACAATAGTAAACTACGAAGAATTTGTAACTATTCGCAGAATAGTATGACCAAATACTCTTATCCATCTGATGGCAAATCAGTAACAGACAAGAGCAAAGTGTCAAACATAAGTTCAGATTGAATCCTCCGTACGGAAATGAATCTGTAATTGACGTAATCAAATAAATTGATCGAAAAAATACATGTACTTAATACGCCAACAAACACACATTACACCAGTACACGAAGACACAAAGACACAAGGGCATTCGAATTTATATATATTGCTCATTGAAAGTACGGAACTCAACTGACTGACTGCTGATTCTTTTTGTTTTTTTTTTTGTTTGTTTGTTTGTTTGTTTTTGTTTCAATAATACGTAATTGATGTATCTTGGATGTTTTGGGAATTACTCCTTTTTCAGTAAACATTGAAACCAAAAATATGTATTCACATACACACCACTAATTTTACCCCTTATCTTATTGAAAAGGAAATTATATGATACTTTGCGAATCTTTCCTTGCCAACTTGTAGTACTACATAGATTCAAAAAGCACTGCCTTAAATCAAGAATCCAAGGAATTGGCGACATTGAAATATTGTTCTGTAGTCTTTAATGGTTGTCTCTTTTTATGGCTGTTTCTAATCATTCAATATAATTCGCTATATTTATAACTGTTGTGTCAAAAAATGAAGGCAACGTAAAAGAGAGAATTTAAACTAAATAAATAAAAAAACACATGACAGAAGAATATCGATTTGATGAATATTCTGACAAGCAAATTATTATCCATCAAGGTTTGATCTGTCGAATACAGATAACAATGTCTGTATAGTTAAAACTGCAGAGCATTTTCTGTGTACAAAATATGCAGATATTAACTTCAAACCTTGGTGTTCCTAAATCGACATCAATACGTATTTACTCTATACTTGTCAGCCACAATCAACATTGCAAATCAGTTACATAACTCTCTCGAACGAAAGACAATAAAATATAGGAAGACGGGTCCTCTGAGAGCCTACTGAAATAGCAAAACCCAAGCGCCCGTGTATATCTTCCATCAAAATACAGCCATGAGGTTTTTCAAACATTACAGACATTTCTCTAATTTATTGTCCTTGGGAATATTCAGCTTTCTACACAGACTTGCTCGAGAATTGCCAAATACAAAGACGTCTGTTGTTTATAGGTTGTGAAAGATGAAAGGCATACTTGTAAAAACATATAAATGTTATCGCATAGAATGTACAAAAATTTCGATTATGATATTTCAATTGTTAGCATGAAATATATCTGCACTATAAAGTAATTAAATTGCACATTTAGACTCTTTAGATGAATTTTTAGTTTCCGCAATGCAATTACTTTTAGTTCGATTCAGAATCGTAAAATTTCGCAAAATGTAGCATTTGAGGCAATATTAAGATTAAACTTTTTTTTTAAAAGATTTACTTTTGCAGTGGAGATATTTGAAATACCGGAACAATAATTGTCAAAGTTTTATTTGTATAAAGAAAAAAGAGCCAATAATTTTGTTTCGAATTTGGATTGATCCTCCAGTTGAGGCCGAGCATCTCCGCATCTGAATCAATTTTAGTTCTCGAATGTATGGTTTTATTTCGTCAATAATCAACTGTACAGTATTGTTAACGTCTCGCCTTTAATTGTTCTCAGTATTTTGTTAGATGAACAGATAAAGCTTTGGTTCAATAGTTATGGTTCTTTCTGTATGCGTCTGTTTGTAAAGGGTTTTATACATTTTTGATATCCAATGCGTAAATTTGATAACCCAAAATCAGAATCTGATTTATGTGCGCCAACAGAATGTAGTACTAATGCGTGGTTTTGAAGGATTTCTCCAATTGAAAGTGCACTCTTGTGTATTAGGATTATCACACTAGCTAATTAATTCCACTTCCTCTAACAGAAAAGTACAGAAATCTACCTTTTAATCAAATACTTAACTACAAATATAACTAACATTCAAAGGGAATATGATAAAGACCTTCTTGCATCCTGCAAATAAATCGGTATTTTAGTTACATTTTTAGAAAAAAAAATTTGCTTTCACTTGCTTTTCTTCACTTGTTGTCAACTCTTATCGATCATTTATCTTTAGGTACAATTTTCATTCCCTAGACAATTTTATTGGCAACTTAACAAGTTTGTAGAGGACCGTTTTGTTTATAGGTAGACAGATAGCCAGCTCAAGTATGTATTTACATATATCTATATCTTAAAACCATTTATGGCTCCTTGCATATTCATGTTTCCCTTCATTTTCTTTTATGGTAATTTATATCCATTTCTATTTTTCAGTTTTATTGATGGTGGGAGTTTGACCTGTTATTGCGACACTTACTTATAGCTTTAAAATATTCATAAAGAAAGTTGTTTGTGCTAATGCTTTATCTATTGAAAGTTTGCACGTCTTATTAATTTCATATCTCAAGTATATCCTTAAAGCTTTTTTTATATACAGTCGATACAAGTTATCTCAAAACCGGTTATGTCAAAATTCCGCTTATGTCGAAATATTTCAAAGTCCCATTCTAGTTCCTTCTTTAACTTTGTTGTTTTACTCCGTTTGACTCGAATTTCATTGAGTCGAACTGAATTTTAAGTCCCAACGATACCTAAGTTAGGTAAACTTGCCTCGATGTCTAAAAGTTAATATTTGTCAAAATATTGACCAGACTGTGGTCGGCAACGTGATCACCTGTGTATGTCAAGGTGTGAATAACAGTACCAATTAGGGAGTTGTAGCTACAATAAAACTGATTAGCTGAACATAAGAGTTGAAAAGATGTTTATTTTTCAAAAGTCTGAACAGGGCAATCAATCCTAAACGTTATGAGAACAGTATCGAGAGGGAGAGTCCAAGTTACCACTTCATTTTCATTTGCCGCGTTTAATTCAATGTGTACATCGTCTAAAGCTTCTTTATATATTAGCAGCTACACTACATGTGAATAACTATTAAAAAGTGAATAAGTATCAGAATGGCGGCAACATTCATTTTGATTGTTGTGCTAGGAAAGAAGAAAACAATGTTCATCTTATCGGGACGGAATACTATAGGCCCTACTGTATCAGGCTGAATATTTCTGTTTTGTTTTTTTACATATGTCATTTTTTTTCTTAACGCAAAGTAGGAGAAACTTCAAAGACAATTTAACCTTGAAATGTCATACAGGTATTGCATATGTTTATTTTCTTTGTGTGATGGTCTGGTATATTACTCTATGTATTCTGTACGTATACATAATGCATTTTTTCTTGATTTTACGAAAGTTTGTGTTCAACGCGATATAATAAAATGTGCGGAATTCTTTGACTGCATCATCTATACAATACATGTTTCATTTTAGTTGTGGATTCCCTCATTTTCGGCATTTTGTTCGCGTATACGAGTGTATCAAAAATTTTTAAAGATGATATTTGATTTTCAACATAAAAATGTATCGTTATCTAATCAAATTGATAATTATTGTTCTCTTCATTCTTTGTTCCTAAACAAATATTCTGTTCCATTTTATGATCTTTTTGTTATCTTAATTTCATTAGTTTAGTTTGACCCGAAACATCTATTGTCTACTGATGTTGGACATGCAATACCATGTACATGTCAGTAAACTCCCGATTTTAACATTTGAAACTGATAGAATGGATTGTCGCAAAAAATAGTAAAACTCAAACAGAATAAAAGTTATTGAGTTTTATACCAGAGCAACAGTAAATCCTAAAGGTAGTGAAATGAGGTAACAGAGAACGGGTTGGTATCTCCTGATTGCTAGCTATACTCATCGCTCTACTGTGGTAATCAAATCAGATAAATTCCTTACTCAACAATGGAGTCAGATCCGATATTTGAATGTTTACTATTGTCCTAAGCCAGAATACTATCTATGTTGCTTGATGAAAATATGTCAAATAGTGTGATATTGATCTTTAAATGACAGTTGAACTTTATCAGTGACGTTTTCAGTCGATCAAATTCAAAATCGAAACAAAAAATGCTTCCCTATAAGTCGCTTGCTCCTCAAAGAAAGTCGCTGTAATATGAACATGCGTTGCGTTGCGTATTAACTATTACATAAGTTCAACATAGACTGCTGATAGTATTGCTGTCAATAAGCAGAAAGTTTGTGATGTAGAACGACCCTCACCATTGTAGAGCGTCTTTGTTGTTCATTTTATACGAATATACTTCTGTCTTGACTGTTCTTTTTTTCTCTACCAAAATTTCAAATTTAATAACATGCAAATCCTAAAACCCCTGCATGTGTTCCCTATGTTTTACACAAATACCCACTCTATAGTCGCTTCAATGAGCTGTTTAATTGAAGTTTTTAGAATAAGCGGTTAAGTTTGTATCAAAATATTCTAGGTAACCAGTATGTGTACCAAAACCCCGATACGTGTCCGTTGCTGTCATACATATACTTATATCCAAATCATAAAGAAAATTGACAGAATATTGACCAAAAAGAAAGGCTTCTTATCTTTGACCAATACATGCAATCTAAGAGTCATAATGTCCGAGACAAATTATTAATGCGAGTTAATTTTAGCATGTAGATAATCTAAATTTGCTTTGACGGATGAGAGTACGTGGGGAATTGAGGAATGTATACAGAAGACTGTCTGTTCCTATTGGACGACGCATTGACCAACTTACTGTATCAATATAAACAACTGCACGTGCAGTCGATGGATTGGTAAAAGAAAGGTGTTGAGCACCATAAGACATATATACTTTTCTCAATTTCAGTTTCTCCACCATTTGAAGGTAAATGTTATATTGAGTTAATATTTTTGCAGACGTTAATGAATTCTTAAGTTTTATGGCGCGAACTATTGAACCTCGAAGAATTGAATCAGTAAATGTCATCACAATGCTAAGAAATGGATGAAAACTGGCCATAGACTTTATAAACTAGGCGAGCAAACTGAATTTGAAGAATAGTTTTACATTTGAATTTTAGTGATTTCTTTTCTTTTGTCATTTTACACACCAACAGTAAACCTACCTCGATTGCTGTTTTTTGATATCTGTGATGGTTTGTCGCATGGAGCAGGAGTTGCTTGCCCTTCCGGAACACTTGAACTCACCCTGGTTTTTGTTGGGGTTCGTATTACTCTATTTGTCGGTTATACACATCTTGTTGTGTTGACAGCTATTTGAGTTGTCTCTTTTTTATTTGTACGTGGATTCGTCTGCCTTTGGAATTTTGAATTATTGATTAGCACCGTGGTGTCTTTTACTTTCAACTTTTTAAAACAATATGAACTTTTGGACGTATTCTAAAAGAAATCGAATATAAATATTGTCTCCTTTATATTAGGTTTCCTATTATATCAATTTTGGCATTTTGTTAGCAGTCATTGTCTGATATAGATTACTTACAAGTTTAAAACATCGTAATCGCAGGGGAACGCATCGCCTTCAACGATTCTACTCAGAATGCGAAAATGAGTATACACATACAGCTATATGATCTGTTGTACATTTCCATAACTACTTTTGACGTATAATCTATATGATGCATATG
>JACSZP010012388.1:2431-17957 GCA_016161895.1 Pinna nobilis
AAAAAATATTGTATACTCAATGAAAATGAGCTGTATGTATTCTTTCAGAAGGTACTAATTTACAGATTTCAATTGATAATAACAATATCCCTGTGACAATGGAGTATTTGATTTAAGATGACAAATATAAAGAGTTATCATTTGTCCACGAGATACAAATCAGATGAACACAGAAAAACACAATGATCTCGGAACATTCACAGGTGGGATCAGGTGCCATATGGGAGTAAGCATCCCATGTGAACCTGTTACACCTTCCATGTGCCCAATGAAATAAATGAGGACGAAAATCCGGTAACTATCGTTACAGACAGTGTTCTTCAAGTATATTAAATTCATATTGTGGCGTAACTGATTACATTTAATGCCATTAAATCATTGGTCTGTTCTCGGGACTGATGATAATGGGGATCAGCATTTTCCATAAGACATGCTTTATATTTGTCATCTGAAAGATGGACACAAGCCATGTCAAAGTTGGGATTCCAACCCACCCCAGTCCTGTCTTTGAGACGAGCGCCAATCCGCAGATCCATGTGTAACAGTGGTGTAATTGTTACAGTTCCTCGTAGACTCATGTTTATTGAAACCTTTTGTTCTTGATAATTCTCGATAAATAAAATTACATAAGATAAACTCCACTCTGCATTCTATTACAATTTGCCGTGCTTACGTAGACTTAACATATACAAACCGAATTGATGTTTATTTTCTGCCGTTTAGGACAAGGCGGTTTTTAGACGAAAGTAAAGCAAACTGTTGCAAATTATTCAGTAGGCATTGTGTCACTGAAGACGAATCTTGTAAGGAAAGGTTTAAGGGCTTGTTTCTTTTGTATTCACTTATGCTCTTCATCGCGCTTGATGTATATATATTTATTGTGTTTGAACGATGCTTGGTCCATGTTTATATTTTTCAATACACCATTTCACTGTAGCTGCGGTCATGATTTTGGTTGGCAAAATGTTACAGATTCCCGGAAAATGGCGTCAAGAAACAATTAGTTACTGTAACGACGTCTATGCTTTCACGGGTATCTGTATCATTTTGCCAACCAAATTTACAGAACCGCAGCTACAGTTAAAGTGTTTATTTCCTCAATGATTCACTTTTTATGATTCACGAAGTAGAAGTATGACATTTTAAAATCAGTTAAGGCCATTCAGGGTAGCTTCTAATCCCTACTGGCATTTTGACTTCTACTTTTTATATTATGATTCCAGTTTGCTGTTGCCCTCTTTGGCATGAATATCAATATAACATAGGAAAACATTCCAAATGTAAATCACTCAGGAAGTTCGGGATGCTCCATACAAATCCAAAGGATATCGGACAAACAGAGCTTTGAATATTAAGAGATGGAATCAGGTACCGGAAGTACTTGTTACGATTCCTTATTGAATCTGTCTAATGATGAAAATGAAAATTTTACGATCAATATAATCATTAATTACTACCTATTGATGAATCTTGAGCCATACCTGTTGCACCATAATTGGTGTTTAATCACTATAGAGTGATACATGTAAATCCGCTCAGACAACACTAAATAAGGAGCAATTTGATTGGTTAAGAAAGTGTTTGGAGAGGTGAGCTGCTATTATGGATGTTATATGTTTATGTAATTGGTGTATATTGAAATTTAATTGTCAATTGAGTATCATAAAGTGGTCAGTAAAGTGTTGATAAAATGTAGAATGATTTGATTGTTGGAAAACTGAAAAATTGGGGACCTTTGAAGTTGGTGTAAGCCAGTGTTAAAATCTTCTGCTCATTTTGTGCGGTAATGGGAGTGGTCCTAAACATGGACATGAAGTGAAAAAATCGAAAATTCGTGCCAATTCCAGAAGTTTGGATGACGTCACAGAGACGTTGTTTAATCATTTACATATTATCTTCAATCTGCGAAGTACTCAATGGTTGACGCTGTAGTATAGATATTTGAACTCTCTTCAAAAAACGTAGTAGCTACAGAAATCTTGCTTTTGTAGAATTTTGTAACCCTCACCCAAATGCAACCGGTATTTTAATGCCCTAATTATTATTCTCAATGCATTTCATACAGGACTACAAATAGATATAAACTTGCTGTGTTAATTTTCCTTCTTTTAGATATTAACTCATCAATGGTATTCACCGACTAAATACCGGGTATGTGTACAATGTTGTGGGCAGTTTTTCCCACATCATGGCATATTAGTTAAGAATGGAAGCAGGTCCATAGCAATAAATGAGTAGAGAAACTGTTATATATGTATTATTACTGAGCGAGTGCTATCCGAGAAAATTAATTGACAGTTTTTATAAAGGTGAACAATGTAGCAGGTCATCTCCTATAATTCCAGGAGTAAATATAGAACTGGATTTGTGAATCAGTGCATATGGCTAGCAAGTATGACATGTTTCCATGTTCCGATTTCCAATGGCGATTGCTTGCTTAACAGGTCAGATTGCCCCACCCTCCTCCCCGGGACAGAATAAACAAATATGTGTGTAGTATTTCACTAATTATAATATTGGATTACGTGTGTACGAGATTGATAATGGCTGTGGAATCGTCTTCTCCGATTGTGGTCAGGAATCATTTTTGGCTACTTCATTTTAACAATAGACTGACATTTATTAACAGGGAAAACTTACTCTTCCAGGACACTTGATGCCACCTCTGTATTTTCAGAGATCCGTGTTTGGGTTATGGTTAGGGGATTTTTATATTGTCTTTTAGACGTTTCATTACTTGGTATTTCTTACTCATATGTCAACATACAAATATAAATATGAATAAAAAATACAAAAAAATGAAATGAAATAACCATTTAAAGTGCAGTGATAGACCAAATATTCTCGAAATATATGTACATTTATTAAAAATGCACTAAATAAAACATTGACCATATATTCACCAAAATACAGACAAGACCAGATAGTCATCAAAATACAAACAAGACCGTATATTCATAAAATTGCAAGCAAAGACCATATACTCCTAAAAATACAGACAGGACCATACAATTACCAAAAATACAAACAAACATTAAATATTTACTACCATGTACAACATTATGTAAGCTCCAAATGGAATAAGAGTACCCAGTTTTAATAATACTGATATCAGAAAAATAAGAAATTAAACTTTGCCGGAAGTTTTCGGTACAACATTTCGGGTAACCATCGAAGGAATCAATGACGTAATTCATCCCTCAAAAACCGAAGATGCGTAATGGGCATCCTGCTTCCAGAATTAAGAAAAATTGATTTACAATATTGTATGTCACTGTCCGATTTAAAAAAAAAACCACACAGATACCAAGATATAACGGTTTTTCGGCAATGGTGTTGTATTTTTTTTTTAATTTTTGAATTAAGAAAGCCCCTTGGTATCTGCCTATATTTCTTCTTTTTTGTCAATAATTTTAAGGACAGTATAAAGAATGATTAGAATAAGATGGGCCTTTTCTGTAGTGATTATGAAGTCTTTACCTTATTGACTGAAGTAAACAAATGGAAGATATAAGGAGATACAAAGGGGGTGTTCAAAATTCAAAAATAATAAAACAGACAACACTATGGTCAAAACAAAAAGAAAAAACACACAAAAAAAACCCAAAAACATCAATCCACACAACATAGAGTAAAATATAGCCAAACACAGAGTAATACGAACCCCTCATATAATTCGAGTTGATTGTAACATGTAAGACATTAATAAGCATATCTTAGATTTAACTCAAAACACATGCACCGATTTTCTTATGGATCTGTGTTTTATTTTTGTCACGATGCTCAAATTGATTTACGTTTACATCTCAAAAGCATCGTTTCACAACTTGATGTGTATGAATAAAAATATACGTAATATACTTTAACCTTCTTGTAAAAAAACTCGACCTTTTCCATTATATCTGTAGAATTACGAAATATTAGCTTTTAATATATGTGGGCCATAGAAAAAAGTAGAAAGAAAAATACATGGAGCCTCGGTGATATTGTAATAATTAATCGTATCTAATTGTACATTCGGAGAACATGCAGTGACTTTGATATAGGATGACATTTTCAATTGGTCACACATCATAATGCGCATATCTCTTTCGCTTTAGAATCGAAAACACCGAATCGAAAGGTCAATCTGGAATAACTTTGGAACCAAAAGGGCTAATATCAATTCCCTATGGTTGCCTTATTGTTGAATGTCCTGCGCAAGGATATTTTACTATGAGACGCCATCGAGAATCGGTGAATGGGTTAAAAGTTTGGTCTTTAATCGGCAAAGGAACGTTGACGTACCTACACCTTCTGTGGCGTTGGGCCTTGGTCTTATGAAAAGGACAGGAAAAGGCAACTGCTTACACTAAGACTTGAAATCACCCTTTCACAGTCTGAAGACGATCATCATGCGAAATCACGTTATCTGCAATTTATTGTTCTCTGCTATACGCGTGACAAATCTAGAGATTTTCGGTAATAGTACTGTATACAGTTAGCTGTACCTGTGACCTGTGGTTCAGAATTACCACACATGTAGTTTAAACTATCCTACTGATCCACTGGATTACCTGCCTTATGTGATCCAAACGTTTGTTCCCAAAAGGTTTTTATACTTAAATCATCTTAATAAAGATGACCATCTGCCATATGTGACTATAAAGTCATCTTCCTTTGGATTATCTCTTTAAACAGGTTATACTGTAGTATCAAGTTGCGTATTTCAACAAGGCAACGGTAATGTATCCATGCGTATTAGTACACACTATTTTTTTTTCTGAAGTTATAGATACATCATATAGATTTATGAGTCAACTCTCTGAAATATGCACTCATTTCTTGATATCTTAAGAATTAGATATAACTATAGTATTTTGATAAATTTTATTCTGAAATGAAGCTTTAGACCAAGAAAAGAATTCGCGTTTCTTTATATGGATGGACCGACTATAATCTAATTTTCGCGAGACTTATTTTTCGAGAGTTTTTTTTAATTCAGCTTGGCGTTTGCAGATAGGATATTCAAGCGAGTAATTTCACCAAACTAAAAATTCTTTAGCACCGAGTACCTGTAGATGACAGAGCATAATACATCGTATTGTAAGTAAGAAACAACATCGTTAACTCAGGGCCACCTTGGCTATCTTGTTAGCCATATGATCCTGAGGTTGTGGTCTCGAACCCGAGCCATGATGCGGTTTGCTGTGCCTCTATTTCAAATGCGACAGAAAAAACAAAGGTCCCGTGTCACACTATCGTCAAAGAACCCTCCTTGCTCTACGCTATAAGTACCGAGCATAACCAGAATTTGTCGTCCTTCGCCGGCACACGGTGACGTCTACATATCACCGAAAGATTCTTGAGTGGCACGTTAAACAACAGTACAAATAACCAACCAATTATTCGACCGTATAGAAATAGAAATGTATATTTTCACACCTTCCAAATATTCAATGAACTAGCTAATCGTTTTGGCACTAAAACATAGAACAATGTATTATGTTTTCACACGCTAAAAGGTTACAGATGCATTCTATATTGATTTTTGTAAATGTATAAACATTTTGGAGGAGATTGTGCCTCTCATTTTTGTACTCCCGCATATTGACCGTATTTGACCTCTTTGCCTAATGGACTTTTCAGTTATTCCTACCAGCAATAGTATTTATTTATTTATAGGATCTAAATTGTATATCTAGCTTGTTTTTTATGATCTAAAGGTTTCTCACATTTCCAAACTGTGATTTTCCTCACTTTTCTATTGTTGTTACATTTTCACACTGGTTGACACTTTGCAATGGATTTTTTTTATGTCTGCGATACATCACGAATGTAGTTGTCGCGTCTAAGAATTACCATCAAACTCCTTCCAGTACTGATACTCCATGTGGAAAGATGACGTACAAATCATGCGCTCCAAGCTGCCAGAAACCAACAAACATATAAAGCGGCTCATAAACGGTGTTGTTTAATGGCTGGAAACTTGGAAGTTCAAGATAGCGACATTCAAGTTTGCCTCTGGGTTGGCATTGTACAATCTCTTTTGCTGCTTTATTAGAAACTGTTCCAATTATCACCCCTTGTCACAGACGTGGTGTTTTATGCTGCAATGAAAATGAATATAATTCTATTGAGGTGATGAGTGTTAACTAGAACTTGCCGAGCACTTTTACATAATACTGCCTAATAGAATTGGTATATTACCTTAAAAGAAACGAGATGGAAGGTATGACACAAAGGGTGTAACTATTGGTTGCTCTTAATAAGTGTAGGTAAAAAAAAATATTTTTAAAGAAATGTTAGATCCGCTAATGTGATTAACTACTGTACCACGTAATAACCCATAAAGTTTGTGCGGGACTTGGTTCACATTAGTGATGGAATGACGACACTCCTCTATAACGTCATTTCCATGGGGGGGGGGGGGGGGGGGGGNNGGGGGGGTTACAAAGAATTATATTCCATCACCGTTGTCGATACTAGTCCCGCGCAAACGTTCTAGGCTATCACGTGATGTATAATTCGTTTTTTTTTTAATTGTAGGTGCATTACTACATGAACCAGTATAATCCCTTCCTTGCCTTTCACAAAACCTGCAATAAATTTTATATTTGTATGAAGATAGTGCCGGATTAAATATTAAGCATTGAGCCTCATAAGTTCCCTAAACGAGTACACCTACTAAAATTACATCTTTGGAAAGCAACAACTTTCAAGTAAGAATTCGGTAAAATTTGAATGCGGGTGATATTTACCTAAGTGAGTAGGTATTTGTTTTCAAATCACAGTCCATAACTTTATTTGACACAACATTGTAGTGGATATATAAAGTGGCGTGTGATGTTGATGGCTTCAATACTGCTTCTTCCATAGTATATCGTCCAATGGACGGTCTTTTTCTGCATATTGACCAATCGATTCAGACCCATCGACCGAAAAACGATCCCATCACTTTCTAAACTTAATTAAAATCGATTTATCCGGTAGATGACACGGCCAAAACAGAAAGGTTCTTTGCAATACTTGTTTTCCAATGATTTCTTGGGTTAATTGTCCATGTGGATATAAATAACACTCTCTGGTCTTCAGCTGATTCTATTTCTAATTACGACAAATCGCCCGTGGGTTAAGTGCAATGTAGGGGGTATTGCTGAACTTCCGGCTGCTAATGCTCTAGTTGTTGCCTATAACATATGCGTAGACTACAAACCATTTGATCGCGAAATGTTTCATTTGTAAGTGTTATCAGTTCTGATAATCGCCTACCATTAAAACATTGTCAGGCATCCTTCTTTACACGCAGCGCCAACATGTAATTACTGCCGTTCAAATTTAGTTGTCATTTTTTCCTATTGATTTCCAATATTTTGTTTGAAAAATGTCCTCCCTGCTGGTATGGATGCAGTTATGTGTTACGAAGAATTCTCGTAGATTTGCCAATACTACAACAGAATACTATGGACGTCCGTAATTCAATTTGCAATATATCAACTTGATTTTAATGGAGTCAGGTTTTTGCGTAAAGAAACACCAAAATTGCAACTCTTTGAAGTTTTTTTGAACTTGATTATCACAGATTTAATTTATTTTGAGCATTGTGTATAAGGATTTCACAAATATCTTTATTCAATGAGATCTCTCCTACCATAGTGTGTCATTTTACATTACAGTGTCAAAAGTCTACCTTTCTTTCAGAATATGAAATTTATAGATATCCTTTGAGTGGAATTCATAGGTCTTTTATGTATAGTAACTGATTGTAAACAATTTCTGACAGCACATGCCTTACAGATACAAGTCAATTCAAAATATCACAGCTGTTGTCATCCGAGTATTATTTCACGCCGGTAATCAATTTTATTTCTCACTGTAACGTGTTTTAGTTGAATGTCATCGCGTTTTACCTGTACAGAGAAGTTAATAATCTCATCACGATTGCTTCTGTCATTTGTAAGTGCGTTGAACAACAACGAGTTTTATCTACAAATTTTGTTTTGTTCTTGAACACTTATTTACCACTTGTAGTGTTTCGATGTAGGCAGATTTACCTATAAAATTAAACAAGCTTACGAGTCGATTGAACTATGAGACATACATAAACAGATGTCTGCAAACCAAGGTGACATAATTTTCTAATTTTTTTCCCCGAAACTTTCGGCGGAAATCATTTTTTTATCCTGTACATATTCATACAAATTGTTATCTCTGTCGCATGTAGCGTGTAGACAAACTACTTTTTGTTTAAAATGGTATGTGAAACGCCGATGGTAGTCGTCATTTCGCATTTTCTACAGTCGATATGATGACTTTATTTGTAATTAGAGGGGTTCCATTGATACGTCACTTGATCCCACTTCTGAATGTTAAGAGGTCCCTGCTTGTCCTGTTTTCGCCAGACTTGTATATTTTACCATAGACAAGTGATCACTTTGTATTTCTTATTTAAACAGCCTGTCCATGGGTCGAATACTATCTAACATGTTTCATAACGGTTGTTACACATTGATTTAGACCGCGTATTAGTCCGTTTACCTGATCAATCTGTCTTTTGGATGAGACTTTAAAAACCAAGGTCCCTTATAGTAGGTATTGGTACGTTAAAGATCCCTCCCTGCTCTACGGCCAACAGTGCCGAACATAGGCAAAATTTGTCGCCTTTCACCGGGACACGGTGACGTCTCCATATGAGTGTGACGTTAAGCAACAATACAACAACAACAACAAGATATATAGGGCTAACGGCAGGTGTGACCGGTCACCAGAAATGCTTACTCCTTCTCGGCACCTGATCCCTTTTCTGGCGTATCAAGGGGTCCATGTTTGCCCAACTCCTTATTTTGCATTCCTTGTAGTAATTATGAGATTTACTGTTCGTTACCTTTACCTTTTTATAACTTAAACAGAATATTAAGACTTTTTGTTTGTTTGTTTTGTTTCTTGCTTTACGACATACCCGACAATCGTTCAGTCACAATGGCGACAGGTTTTTATTGGTGGAGGAGAGAGCCAGGTTACAAATGTACCAGGGAAGAGACCACCGGCCATCTGCAAGTAAACTTTCTCACATTATTAGTTTAGGTTCCAGCGAGGCTCGAACTCGCATTGACAAGAGGTGAGAGACTAAGTGGTTTAAAGCGCGATGCTCTAACCATTCCCAAGATGAATGCAATATTTCTTGTCTAGCCAACGGCTTTACTTTGGTTGTCATCGTAATTTCTATACGTTCTGAGTAGCTCTTTAATTTTGTTGCGTTTCTCGACGTTATCACGAAACAGATCGGACTAAAATAAAGCTGAATTACTTTGAATCATTACATTGAAAACTTTCCCTCGTCAAAAACAGATTTGGCCAAGCACTCTTAAAATATCATCTGTTTTATAAAAAAAATCAAAGCGCATATTTCAGAAATCTCAGGTATTTACACTGAATATCTGATTTACTGGAAATGCATTTACATCAATTCAAAGCAGAGCGGTTTTTAATATACAGTACTGGTTTCATGTTTAACTGGTACATGATAATCGTAGAAACTAATTATATGTTTGTAATTGCTAGATATTGTTCTTAAGACACGTACAAGCAAGAGTGCAACGGTGTTCATCAAGCGGATCGTACCATCTAATGCCTCACTTACATTACTGTTGAAGGGGGGGGGGGGGTGAGTAAAGATACCAGAGGGCATTCAAATTCAATAAATCAACGACAGAAGAAATAACGTAATCAATGCTCTCAGTTAGATATCAAATTTATTGTGAAAATTAATTTGATTTTTAGAAAGAGAATGAGAGTTTACTCAGTTTCAGGCAATACTAATTTCTGGTTGGCATTAAACTTGGAATAAAGAAAATTCTTATACTTGAGTAAATTCTTAAGTTTTATGATGATCAGTCTAGTATCATCTCCTTTTCGAGTCGACAAACAAGAAATCTGATGACATAAAGTATGTATCTCTCTACTTTATCCACACTCTAGCCCAGGTTATCATTTGACCACCATATTTGAGGTTGGCTATTCCTATTTTTTCTGATGAGAAAGGGAAAAACCCCGAAGTAGGTGTCGGCACGTGAAAAAGCATACCCTATTCAATGGATTTAGGTGACGAACAAAGGCCAAATTTATATCCCTTCTTAAGATGACGTCTTCATATAAGTGAATGGTTATTGAGTAGGGCGTTAAACAAAAATACCATGAACAAACACCGAAGAGGTAGGATTTACGCTTTTGAAGAAAGACGATTTGTTCGAGTTATCAAAGACTTCTTAGTTTGGATTGACGTCTAAAATCTTTTGAATATTATTCCTTTTACTCCGCATTACATACCACACAAGCCATACACCACCATGTTCCAAAATGTGAAAACTGGCACGCGTTGTAAAAGATTTTCATTGCATTGGATGTTGTTCCTTTGCTATGGTCAAATCTCTAAAACGTAAATACAATAAAGCGACAACGATACACGCCGATGGCTACATTATCAATTAACGGCTATTCTACGGCTTCTAGCAACAATAACAATATACATGTACCTCGAAAATAATTTCGATGACCTCTTCATTATTTTTGTCATTATAGTTTGATCTCATCCATTAGCTATTTCTAATGCTCTACCAGAAAATCCTGGCAAATTATTGAGAAGAAATAAGATTTTCGATTAATGTAAGATACGGGATGCTTAGCCTAAAAGGATATAAAGCAAATCACCGTAGTGTAGAAATAAGATTAACAAACCCTACTGAAGAATCAACCATACTGTGTCGTGATGAGTATCTGTAGTGAAAGCTTCGTGACGAGAAATTAACCCGAGTAAACGGAAATTACCGAGAATAGTCACGTCACTTCAGCGTTAAACACAAGGGCATGGAAGTAATGAGAAATATTAAATACAAGCATTTATCTCAGCATGATCCGTGTTGTAATTATGATTAAATTCAATAGAATTAATAAATGTTGTGAATGTGTTTACCTTACAACATGTATTTAATGAAATCAATAAAATTCGAGAACTCTAATTCAAAGCTAATACTAAACATCTGATAGTATATTTTGCTATGATGTTGCCTTTCAGGCATCTCTTGGTTTTGGTCCATCGATTTCCAGACTTTTTATGGTCACCATAAAGTGACTCATAGCTTGTAGTGATCAAAATAAAATCTTTGTGTATCAGTGTCATACATTGTAATTAAGAATTGATGCCGTTAAACTCTTGAACATGTTAATCACCTTACACAGATCAGTTAATTAATCAAAGAACTCAAGGTATTGTGAAATAATTCCTTAATACATACGCGATGACGCGATAAAGATCATACGGGTACTGATGTTTTGTTATCAAAGGTGACAAACAAATCACCGAGAAAATGTAATGTGTTATCGATCATGTACTGAAAAGGTAAAGGTAACGAACAATGACAAATCCCATAATTCCTATAAAGAATACAAAATAAAGAGTTGGGTAAATACGGACACGTGGCTATAACAGAGGTGGCATCAGGTGCCTAGGAGAAGTAAGCATCCGGGCCGTGAGCCCTATATCTTGATCATGATACGTAATCCGTTCTCAAAATCAGCGTGTAAAGAACGGTCTGATGAAATACGTCAGACAGCATTCAACCCAGTGGCAAACCGGATCAGCAAACCAGTCCATTATACCTTCCGTAGAATTTGTGAGAGGCTGACTCTAACCTAGACTGTTGGAACCTCTGTAACGTCTCTCTCTCTCTCTCTCTCTCTCTCTCTCTCTCTCTCTGAAGGTATAAGGTCAGTCCGTGCAAAGAAACTGACAACAAGGACGAGAAGCATTAAGTTGCTGTTGACATTTGGTTTAACTAGCTGGTTATGACCGTTTCCCAACTGTATTTGCGCGCATTAACAACAGTGAAACTGTCGTCTGCTTCATCTTAAATAGAACTGCAGACAAGAAACTGAGGTATATTTAAAGGTTATTGTGTTATTCTGACACTAAAACAGGAACCATAAAGGGCAATAGATATTACTTTCCCCTTCTCGTAGAAATGAATCAAAACGATTTCACAGATTTAGAATTTGGTAGGTTTGCTGATGATGTATTTATAAAACGGAGAAAAATATCTCCAGTCCTGTATATTTGCTTTGTCTACAATGACAAATTAATTACTCAAGAAATGTACATAAGAGACGTGGCATGAAAGAAGAATTTGAAATTTAAGATAAAAGTAACTTTTAATTCTTGCTCTCAGTGATTAGTGACAAAGGCTTTTCGAAACTCCTGGTGCCATAAAACACGTAGTTGGAAATTCTGACAGTGTCAAAATACAAATAAAAAACAACCGTGAATCCACAAAGGAATGGCACTTGGTGTCCGGAAGGTGTTTAGCGCCCTATTTAGCATAATACACCCGTCTTTAACATTCTACAGAAACATTTTAATAAAAGACAGGATCATATAAGGATGTGTCATACACTTGCTGATCAAATAAGGGTGTGTCAAAAACTTGTTGATCAGATCAGGGTGACATACACTTGTCAACCAGATAAGGGTGTGGTAAATGCTTGTCGATCAGATCAGGATGTAGTATATACTTGTCGATCAGACAAGGGTGTGGTATATTCTTCTCAATCATATCAGTATGTGGTATACATTTATCAATCAGATCAGGTGTGGTATATGCTTGTCAATTAGATCAGGATGTGGTATATCCTTATCGATCAAATCAGGATGTGGTATACCCCTGTCGATGAGACCAGGGCGTGGTACGCATTTATCGATCATATCAGGATGTGGTATACCCTTGTTGTTCAGATAAGGCTGTGACATACACCCGACATTCAAATCAGGATGTGACATATACTTGTCGATCAGGACAGGATGTGACATACACTTGTCTATAATATGAGGTTGTGATATACACTTGTCGATCATCTGAGGGTGTGGTAGACATTTGTCCATAATATGAGAATGTGATATACACTTGTCGATCATATGATGGTGTGATGTATAGTTTTTGATCGTATGAGGTTGTCATATACACTTGTCGATCATATGAGTGTGTGGCATACTCACGTCGATCATTTGAGTATGTGACATATTCTTGTCGATCATTTGAGGGTGTGACATTTGTCGATCATATTAGGCTTTGGTAAACAGTTATCTATAATATGAGGATGTGACATGTACTTGTCGATCATATGAGGGTGTGGTAGACATTTGTCGATCATATGAGGGTTTTGTTGACACTTGTCGATCATATGAGGATGTTACATACACTTGTTCATATGAGGTTGTGACATACAGGTGTCGATCATAAGAGGATGTGATTAACACTTGTCGATCATATGAGGGTGTGACATACACTTGTCGATCATATGAGGGTGTGACATACACCTGTCGATCATATGAAGGTCTGACATACACTTGTCGATCATATGAGGGTGTGACATACACTTGTCGATCATATGAGGGTGTGACATACACCTGTCGATCATATGAGGGTGTGACATACACTTGTCGATCATATGAGGGTGTGACATACACTTGTCGATCATATGAGGGTGTGACTTACACTTATCGATCATATGAGGGTGTGACTTACACTTATCGATCATATGACGGTGTGACTTACACTTGTCTATCATAAGAGGGTGTGACATACACTTGTCGATCATAAGAGGGTGTGACATACACTTGTCGATCATATGAGGGTGTGCCATACACTTGTCTATCATATGAGGGTGTGACACACTTGTCTATCATATGATGATATGATGTCCATTGTATACATGTACTTGGATGGGAACTGATAACTTCCAGACACCTGAACCTTTTCCGTTTGTCAGTGTTCTACATTGTACTTCTTCTTTGTGTTGTGACCAAACTTTCCCTTATTGGTCGACCGTTCCTATAGATCTCGGACATACATAGTTAGTGACTTATTTTACCCTAAATATTAGACAACCACTAATGCTAACGAGAAACACACTATATCAAAAACGTCCATGACAATGGATACATATATGATACATTCTTAGATAAATAAAGATATATCAGGGGCCTCCAGGGTTCGAATCCCGCGCAGCACCACTCTGCGGTTGGCCGTCCCTGTCTTTGGAATGAGACAGTAAAAACCGAGGTTCCGTGTCACAGTAGGTGTTGGCACGTTAAAGAACCATACCTGCTCTACGGCGCACGGTGACGTCTCCATATGAGTGAAATATTCTTGAGTGAGACGTTAAACAACATTTAAACAAAGACAATACAGAAAAATACCATTTATTTTTTTTACAACAACACGATTTTACACTCCAGGAAATACGACAGCGTATGCAAAGTATCTGAAAGCTTTTGTATCAGTTATTTTTAATGTAAGCCCAATATGTTACCATATGATTTGTGTGTTACAGTAATCAGAGCACTAAGCAGGCACGCATAACCAATATTGAATCATACACAAGCGCATGGACTAGATGAAAGGCACGTGAAATTTACTGCATATCTTAGCGATCTCTCGTTATCTTTTCAATACGTCCTTGTGGCAACAGATGTTATTTCCCGTTCACGGTGTGTCACTATCTGACACACAAGTCTACGACCTTAACGTTTCTATATAATCTGATATTATCTCTTTACATATTATACATATTCAATCAAACCGGAAATGGTGAAACCGAAGGGAAATTAATTTTTCTCTCACATTAAAAAGGTTTTCAAAACAACTGTATAAAAATAGAAATAACATAATTAACCTGGAAAATTAAATCATTTAAACTTAAGCGGGATTTCAATAACAGGCTTTAAAATAAGTTTTTTTCACTGTCTACAGTGACTGCCTTCACTTTACTTTTTGCATTAATTTACGATATAATTCTATATGTAGGTAGTTTATTCGGATTCCTTTCCATTAGTGTACTGAACGGTTTTCACAATCTCGATATACTATGAGTTTGTATGCTCCCGCTTATCTGGTACTCACACCGGAAGGAATAGTATCAACTACCCTGAAGTCACGTGTTGATGACACCATGTCACGACAATATCGGACCAATGAAATCGCAGCTTCCTAGACTTTTGGAATTCCGTTCATGATAAAAAAAAACATCGACTGAGTGCGTCTGCATGCCAGTGTCAACTCGATGGTACTTTGTATTATGCCTTTTTTCAGTGGATCAGCCAGGTATGAAAACTATTGTTTATACAAAGGAAGCGCACTGTAGGGGTTACAGTGCCCAGTAGGCCTAGGTGCTGAAAATCAGCAGCAGGTATTCACAGGGAATCTTTACACCAATAATTAGCTTTGACTACCCTTCTGTCCAAAATATTGGAATAAAAAATGAAGATGAGTCCAATATGATTTCAAATTTGATAATTCTACAATAATTTGTAGTTTTATTTTTATTCTTCATTTATCCAGAGACGTATACATGTATAACACATGTGTTATATACGTCTCTGATTTATCTCAGTTGACAGGATAATGCACCGAACAGTTGTTGATCACATTATTGATATTTTTGACGATTTTTGCATTTTAGAGGCATAATTTTGCATATATCATTGTTTAAAATTACA
>JACSZP010012389.1:0-22604 GCA_016161895.1 Pinna nobilis
TATTTTCTTCAATAGAAAGAGGATATGTTGTTCTGCAACTGCTTGAAATATAAAAAAAATTCTATTGACAAAAAAAAAATTGCCTAAAAAATGACCAGGTGTCCCTAACTACCTTAAGTCTACATGTTTAAGAGAAATCAATGTTCATCCACCGTGGCTATGATCGGTCGAAAGGGGATACTGACTCCTCCTAGACACCTGATCCCATCACTGGTATACCAAGAGGTCAGTGTTTACTCAACACTTTATTATTTTGTACTCAGTATTCCTAGTAGGAGACTGGTCGATGATCAATACCTTTACTTTTTCATCAATATCAATGAGAGAGAGAGAGAGAGAGAGAGAGAGAGAGAGAGAGAGAGATATGCGATCTTCCAACTAAGGGCGACTGTTCCAGTTTTATTTAATTTATCGCCCCGAGAATTCTTCGAGATGAATATGCTGGTACTCTCTGTATTCATGACAGTAGTACCATGGAATATATATCATTCCCTAATCAGATATTCCATAAACCGCTCAAAATCTCTGCAAGGTCAATAGCTGCAAAAATGGACTATAACAGACATATTGTCTGTCCAGCTTACTAGTATTCGATAACTGGCCTTTCGCCATTAACTTCTTGGAACCTGATACAGATTCAATATTGAAAATTGGAATTATGTTAATTTATATGAACTCCATCGATCTTACTAGTGTTTACAGAATCACATACTTTCTCTGCCATTGTGTCTATTGAAATTGCACCGGACAGAAGGGTCGTTATAATAGGGAAGTTATCTAATGTTTTGTAATTGCTGTAATTCGTTGTAGGAAACACGTCCAAACCGATAACAGGGATATGACCTTAGTTTAGAGCGAAATTTATGATCACACATTTATTTAACGGGAAAGTTGATTTACTATGTCAGTTTTCTATGCATTGACTGAGGAATCTTGTTGGTTACATATGCAAACAACCACTTCTTCGTCACCGAAAATCATAATGTGTCAGTGTTGATATTTTACTTATGGTTTGGGGGGGAGGGGGTGGGGGCGGGGTCTGCCGTGGCCGAGTAGTTAGCGTTTTCGACTTCGAATCGAAGGATCCGGAGTACGCATCTGCGCAGCGTGACGCTGCGGTTGGCCGTCCCTGTCTTTCGGATGAGACAGTATGAACCGAGGTCCCGTNNATAGGCAAAATTTTTCGCCCTTCACTGGCACACGGTGACATCTCCATATGAGTGAAATATTCTTGAGTGTGATGTTAAATAACAATACAACAACGTATGGTTGGTCTGTCGTCTTTGCCCCGACACATTTTGTTTCAAATTGTCTCCTCAACCACTACCCCTAAGACGCAATAAAACAACAGAACCGACAGTCAAGTGTGACAAAATGACAAATATATGAAATCATACATAGCAAACAAACAATACTTTTTTTCTAATCCTAACAGTACAAATTAGACCATGATTCAGGGATATACAAACGTGGAACGACAATGCACTTTTTTATGCAATTCCATGCACACTAGAACAACCTTAAATAATGCTTAGATTTATTTTTACTGATTAATCTCACTGAAAGCATTCGACACAAAATTAAAACATTTGTACTATATTGTCATGAACTACATACTCACAGCATGCATAAATTGCACTTGATTACTGCATTACAATTGACAAATTGCGTTTCTCACGATTGTCGATTTTAAGTTTGCCTTTATAGTGATTAGTGCATCGAATGTTGCTGTGTTTCTCAGATTAGTCCTTTATATTGCTCGTATCCAATATTTAATGAAAAATAAAAGGACAAAGTACCAGAGGCTATTCGAGATTCTAAGTACTGGAGAACAAGATGAGTTCTAAATAATAACGACCTCAACGTGAAAATCAATTACGACTCTCGGAAAGGAATGCGATCAAGTTTTCGGAAGTAGACATTGTCGTTTAGCATACTTAGCAAACATAGACAGTAATAATTCTGATGTGAAACCAAAACAATTTCGTTTTCAGAAGAATTGATATTAAGGTAAAATAAGTGTATAAAACGGTGATAGTTAAAGATACCAAGGGGGGGGGGGGGGTCAAAATGACAAAGTCCAAAAGCATACAAAACCATTGCCAAAAGAAAACGAGACAGTAACACAAACAAATACACGGGGTTGAGTTCAGGTACTACGGAAATGTAAGCAAATTCTGCTCCGCGTGCGGCACCCGTCGTGTGACATATTTTCGAATCCGAGAGTTATATTTCCATCACTTTACTATAGTTTCTCGAGAGACATTACTTTCAGATAAAGATAAAAGAGGATACTTTTCTGATTTTCTTAAATTACCCAAAAGAAATAAATAACCCATTCCTAGAGTATCATTGCGTTTGCTCTTTCTAAACTAATTCCCTTAATCAATAGTACTGCGTGATCATTCTATATTTCATTGTTGTATTAAGTTTATAAAAGTGTTACAGAAGTTAAATTATATCAACTATATATTAAAGTATTAGAATGCGCAATCGGCTAATCAATTGTCAGCATTGTAAAAAAAAACAAATGTCGTAATAAGAATAATAATAATTACGATGATATCTATCATTATTTTTTATAATTAGTTTATTAACGTTTTATATCTATTTTTTTGTCTTTTCCCTCTTTCAGAAACGTCATGTGCATCTTTATTTATCTTCATCATATCTCTCCAGAGTAAAAGAGAAATGAATGTAAATAAACAAGTATGACTATTTCACCCACAATACTTCGAATGATCCAATTAAATTCAAACAGAAATTTATTCATATTATCTTGGAAGATTTTAAATCAGTCGAAATCAGTATGTGTAACTTCTTTCACACGGACATACCTTTAGGTAGCACATTTTGTTATTTTAAAAATTATAAGACAGCTTCAATGATTTTAGTCTAAGAAAATATCTTATTAATTGAACGGATACAACATTGGTAATCGATCTCGTACAACGCCGTGCAGATTTTTTTTTTATATTTTGTGTGTATATATACACATGATTTTGAATAGCATAACTTTATACATGTAGTGATAACGCTTATTCTAAAATGTAGCGTAACAATCTGTCAGTCTTCGAAGATATATATATGTATTTCCAACTAAAAGTCCAAAAACATGAAATTCTGGGATTAAAATCTTTCAAAAAATATTAAATAAAAACAAATTACTTTACCTTTCAAAGAAACATAAGGAATTCAAAAGTCACATCCTAACGTTTCACTAGTTCATTGTTAGATCCTTGTTAAAATCCACAAGAGACAGCTGTGTAGCGATTTACAATGGTATTTGATTGTCGATCAATACCACATTACCACAATGGAAAATGTCCACTGCAAGTATCTGGAACGCACTTTCTAAATGTTCAACACTCTAGCTTGCCATAGCATAACTACATACTGTATTCAAAATGTCATCTAAGTTAATATTTCTTCATTTCTATATCCACCAATCTGTAACGTCAATTAGGTTAGGTTATTACCGTATCTTGTTTCTTGTATTGAAAATGTCGTTTCCACAACACAGCTGATAAGGTCTTCCTCACAATTTACGCTCTGTCGAGAGTTTAAATCATGTGACAGATACAGTAATATTGATGTTTTATAGTCAATAACCGTTTATATGTATTATTAATTAGTATTTCTCTGCTATACGGTACCTTTGAAAGGACAGATATTCGTAAGTTATTTCATATTCTGTATTACTGATTCCGGTCGTAGATTGTTTTACGATTCCTGGACGTTGCTACAATAAATAAAAACATATCGACATTTATTGGGTTATTTTCTATCAATATAAAACTAACTAGAATTATTCCATTGCAAAGTAGCAAATGTTACACGAAACTTGGAATGCAAATTCCGCCTGCTAATTAATTGCTTTTATAAGGATTTATCTGGTTTTCTTTTGGATATATCTGGGTTTTGCTTTGTTTAAGATTATTTGTTTATTTGTTTACTTTTTGGGGGTCGTATCTGGGTATTTAGTGGGCAGCTGTACAAACTTGTTTACCATATATGGATATTATAAAACATTGCGAATAGTAGAAATCTAGATAATCTTACAGGGTGGGAATCTCCACACAAATAATTATTTATAACCTCTGAAATATACATTCTAAATCTGTTAATAATAGTCTTGAAATTAAAGATTCGTCATGACACACGAAAGATGTGTTTGTTTGAGGTTTGTTGGTTTTTCTTCACCGTTCAACTTAAAAAGGCTTTGATGCACACGCCATCGAATGCAGGTTAAAACCTTTAATTTTTCCATGGTTTGCTGAGAAGTGAGGAAACTCAATCATACTAACCTCTAGTGTGAAAAAGAACTGAATTCAAGATACCAACCGAACAACTGTAACTTCCGCTTTTTGCTGAACATTTACTGTCTATATAGTAACAACTTATATTTCCCGAGACACAGTTTTGATTTCATGATATCTTCCGTATACGAGTCGATTGCCATATATACTAGAACACTTTAAACAAACCTTTAGTAATTAAACCAACGTTGCGTATTAAAAATAAAAGCTAAACCTTAGTTAAAATATGTTCAAGTCTCAAGAATATGTTTGATGCATTCTATAATGACAAATCACCCTTCGATATACAAACCAGAAGCTGTAATTGACCTATCGCCAAATACCCGACTCGTTGCGTTTTGACAACATTTTCTATTATGACATCACAATTAAATGGTTCGTTAAACATTTGTTTGATTATGACGTCACACTCAATTGACCTTAAAAAAGCACCCGTAGAGTCATGTGTCAGACCTTTGGTAATATGTCAATTTGATATGTATACATAAAGACATCTTTGTAAGAGATCATGGTTACTGTTAATCGACTTCCTCCTTCCAAACAGGTTTCCTATATCATGAAACGTAATATGATATTATGCAAAACACCTCTGTTTCAGGCATTTCCAATCGAGGATTCTAGACATTTTGCATAATTCAAAATTACATCGTAACAGTTGCTGAAAAATCAATTAACAGCTCTGAATTTGCGTCCCTTGAAATTGTGTCTTTTTTGACAATATGATTGGAACACACAATAGCACTAACATTATGTCGATCTTGTCGTCATTGATTTTGTACCGTCTTGGTTTTCTTATTTATGTATTTCCCTCCTATTGTCAATAGTGCAATAGCCACTAGGACATTCAGTGATCATGGTCTTTGAGACTGTACATTGACCGGATGTCATGCACTCAAGACGTAGAAAACCTCTTACTCATAAAGGAAGAGGCACGAGGAAGATCTACGGAGCGGAAACCTCGTAAAAATGGTCTTAATGGATGAATAAAAAGAAAGTTAAGATAGAAAATGAATGGTATTGATTCCCTGCTATTGTAAGATAAATCTTCAACTTAATTGAAAGCAGCATCTTCACTTGATGTTGTATATGAAAGTGGATTAGTATCGTTGGATTTCTTTATAATCTGTCACCATTCATTTAAGCCCTAAAAGACTCTTCAATACATGCGACATTTGAATTCAGTTGTTCGTCAAATTTTAACTGCTTCCGAAGTACATGTGAATTATGTTATCTCTTTAAAACACAACAGAACCGGTGGTATAAATCATCAGAAAAATTAGGAGTCAATATACGAATCTCAGACAATCATGGACCTCTGAAAACCATGAGGTGTGAAAACCATGAGGTGTGATCAGGTACATCGGTCGGGTATTGATCCACATTGAAATTCAAATGAAATAAATAATTATGGTATGAACACTTCTCGACAATGGTCCGTAAAGACAGTCGTGTCGTCTGCACTATCAAACAAGTAATTCAAAATTACATTTAGTGAGACACTGTAATATTAAGCGAGACGTCAACGTCCCCTCTGTCTCTCCGAATAATTTGAGAAATTAAGTCAAATATCTAGCAATTTGTGGGTTTTTGAATATCATATTTTAGACAAAAATCAAATGAAACAATACTGCGTACCAAATGTAGCATATAGAATAAGATATGAGTCGTTATTAGCTCGTGATCAAATATCCATTTCCAGTGCCTATTCAGTGTTTATCCATATTACATTACGTAAAAGCAAACATGATTTCGAGTAAACACATTGAATTCACAGATGACACACATTGAAATGAAAGCTAAGCCTGTCAAAATAATGCCAATGGGGACGCAGTGTTAAGCTGTAGATTAAGAGCAGCATTGAAACTTATATTGATTTGTTTGATGAACAGAAAATACGAAAATATATTATCAGCAAAATGATAAATCACCATGATTTAGCAAGTTACACAAAACAGTGTCCATATTATATCATGAATATCAAAATCCTGCAACGGCTCATTTGTAACAACGGGCGTCAAGACTGTTATGGCGGTGTTGACTAATTTTGTGTTGGTTAGTTCTATTGTTGTTTAACGGCCCATTCAAGAACCTTTCCCTTAAATATGAAGTCAGCGTAAGCCGTTAAAGGGAGACAAATTTTGCCTGTGCTCAGCACATATAGCCGTCGAGCAGAAAGGGTATTTTAACTTTCCGACATCTAATATGACACGGAACTTCGGTATTTATTGTCTCATCGAAAAGTTATGGACATACATCAACAACTTAGTTCGGATTTAATCTCATGACCTCATGATCAAAACGTGAAGACTTTCATCAGTGATTTATGGCGGACCTACTATAATTTTGTGTAATTATAGCTATGTAATAAAACATTTGGCCTTTTAACCATGATCCATCTATCTTTTTGAATCGGAGTTACGCTATTAGAATTTGATTAAATTAAAAAAGGGACAAAAGAGGAAGTATTTTTAATTGGAAATGTAAAGCAATAACATTAGAGTTAATGAATTGTATTTTTTAATTTACGTGAATTATAGACATACAAACTACCTTGTCGCACTTGTAACAGTATACAGTGTGGTTAAATACCGATGTGCATGTGGCACAACTGTCGAAATCGCAGCACACACGCCTTTATGAACAATTGCACAAAACTCGGTCAGAGAGCAGTAAAGTAGCTGCAAGAGAGATAAATCTTGTTGAGTCTGTATCAGCAATGTATGGCCACTTTATGTTCGAGTTAATATATATCCATGTCTCTAACCATTTCAGAAATTCGATTGAAACCGGCTAAAGTTGGTTGCTATAAGTAGGATGTATTTCACCTAAGTCCATCGCAAAAAGGGATATTTTGTCCGTATGAACAAAGGCATTTGTGGCTTTTAATGTGTTCTAATTTATTCTTAATGCGATCAACGACATCGGCAGGCGTAACAAAGAATGACAGCTACGACAGCTCATCAAAACGGTCTTGAAGCTGCCGTGGCAGCATATTCTCCTTCAGACTATGGGCAGTCTCTACAAATTACGAACTTAAAAAATACATGATTTCTTTGGAATACATATTACTGCTGCATCCTTTAAATTCATTTTTTTAAATGTTGCATTGAAAAATGAAATTTAAAGACTACAGAACCTGCTAAACAGCAATCTTTTTTTTTCATTTAGCACTCTTTCAAGTGTCTATTGAGTACATAATACAAAAATACAAAACAAATTAATGAGCATTAAGGAACAAAGGTTTTACTGGTATGGGCAACTCGTTAAACAAAATCATGTTGTCTTTTCTAAAATGTTGGTTAACAGTGTTCTTGCAACCATCAATTTACATGGACTCCTTGCTGTATTCTCTAGGACTTCCAGATTTCATTACGCCTGGGTACTTCCCTTCTTTTTAACAGTCCTTTCTGGTACCAGTCCATGAAATTTTACTGAGCTTGACAATTTGCTCAACTAGAGATGTACCCGAGGAAAATTGCAAAGGGCGTAGGCATGACGAGAGTGAACGCTGATTCTGGTCCCTTCCCGTCCGGGCTTGGTTATTGAGACAGATTTTATTCCAAACAAAATATTTCAAGTACACAGGACTTGGAGTTTCGAATACCCAGCTGTAGTTCCACATTATCACTTCTGTATCTGCCAGTTTCCACCGCTGGATAATTCAATCACTATTTACTTAGAAAGCGTTGATACAAATGTAATATATAATAAATCAAAGTGACGTTTGTGCTTCGGCTCAAAGTCTTTGAAAAAATTTTATATCAGCGGGAAAGCTTCATAACTCATCCAGCAAGCACATAAACTTTTGATATTCTAGTAGCTAGATGTTGACATTTTTGGATGATAAACAGTCCGTATACTCCAATATCACCATGTACTATTCTAAATTAGTGATGATTATACTGTTTTGGATAATTTTGTGTTATTCCTATTTATTGAACAATTCTACATCTTATGATGGACGTAAAATGTGAGGACAATTAATGTTTTGTCCTCAAATACCGTATGCCATTGATCTTGATATACCGTTCGGGCTGTCCAAAGTGTTGATATATATCGGCAAGTTTATCTCGTGCCGTCATTTTGTGATCTTTGTGACGGCTAATCGTTTATACTTGGTATCTGGTCATTATGATAACTTCAATTCCATTCTTTATTCCTTTGTATTAAAGTTATATCAGATATACACATGTTAACAAATAAACAATAAATATATATGTAGCAGAGTGTAGTAAATGCTTCAATTCGTTTTATATATTTTATTAACAGGTGTACTCACAAACGCTTAATCTACAATAAAAACAAAGAAAAGATACATAAGTACAATGATCATGGATAAAATATACATAATACAAAGACGAACTTTTATATAATTAAGTTTAGATATATTCCGAATTATCTTATTTAATTATATCCATGAAACATTACAATTAGTAAACATATATCTTTTGTCATTTACAATAAATAGTTATTGGAAAAATAGATATATTGTGGTAATAAAATGATTACAAATAAACATAATAAAACATGATTACCTTAAACAGTAAAAAGCTAGTAACAGAGACTCCCTCTCTCTCATTCTCTTCAATACGTGTCGCCAGTATAAGCTATATTCATAGAACAAAGTATATACATGTATTTACAATTTCGACAAGAGGGAAACGATATTATTTGTCAATATAGAGACAATATAAAACAATGAGGAACCGAGTACAAAAAGAACCAATAAATATACAGAAAAATACTCAGCAACTTATTTGGTAAGCGCAGTGAAACAAAAATTAACTCCGGTAAAAGAAATGACCGACGACAAAGATAATTTGTCTAATGATTAAATTGTACTCAATCAATATTCAATACAGATATTATAAATCAATCAAATAATCACTTCCCCACATATATAAAAAGGTTATACCTGAAGATACAAAGGGGACTATCAAAAGGCAAAAAAAGGTAAAAATCGGTGATGGTCATAAATGAGAAAAAGGACTGAAAGGAGTAGTGCCCTCATCATCTGTTTTACAGATATATCATATCGATCAACCAGATCACGATAGTGAGTGTTACATGAAGCTGTGATTTATAAATTTTCTGATCTCCTCTCTGTCCCTAAAGACAGGAATTACCTAAGTTAGAAAGTTCACGGACATTTTTTCTTCTTAAAAGTGCAATCAGTTGGTCTTTTAAAAAAAAACCAAAACAAATGTAGCTTTAAAATGTTTTAATCTAATATCGTCATCAGTACGAGTATAGACGTTCCCAAGTTTACATCTTCTTTTCATGTACATGACTGCTTTCTTATATAGTTTGTTTCTATGCTAACTTTCATCCACTTTATATATATCCTCGTGTATATTGAGGACCTTAAGATGGACTGTTCCAAACCCGAAAAACAAGCATTATCGAATATCTGTCACATTTCAAAATGATTCTTTGAGTTTCTAGAAAATGAAATCTTTCTTTTTCTCTTTTTCAAGAGGTGAAATAAATGCATTCGATGAATTCAGGAAACAACTGTTACCTTAGATTAATCCCCATTAGTTTGATTGATTGTGTTTTAAAACTAAAATCGATAATTTAATCGATTTCACCACAAAGGAGGGGACTGCTTTTGAATTGATTACATTATCAGGCAATCGGTCACTTATCTACCAAACAGCAATAAATGTATAACTGTTACAACAAAAGAACGTGAAATTATCAAAACTACCTGGTCGCTTTTCGAAAATCAAGGAAAATAATACTAGTGATTTTGCAAATAAATTGGCATTACATTAGCATGTACAGGTACTAATTGCATTTTTACAACAGCGTACATTAGTAACCAATGATCAAAGCCTTTTTATATAAAGATTGAAATTAACAACTTCATCTTCAATATTGACTGAGACACTTCTCTTCTCTCTATTGCTGTTACTTGCGAGGGTGGACTTCTGAATTTGTATTTAAGACATGGGCATTAATAGTTTAATATATATTGTATTAGATTGATTTAAATTACCTTTTTCATATCTCTTTTCTGACATTTTTGATACTTTCTGTTGAAATTTATGTATCTATTTATTATATGCATATGTAAAGTACTGCTCTAAACTAATAGATAATAATTAATACAATACTCGCCTAATACATTAAATAATAAAATCAAAAGATAAAAGTAACGAAGATCGATCAATCTCATTACTCCTATGAGGAATACAAAATACAATGTTGGACACACACGCACCCTTGGATAAACCAGAGGTGGGATCAGATGTCTAGGATGAGTAAAATTTGATGAGATTCTTTTCGGACATGCCGAAAAGCTCACTCTCTTTTATTTCCTGCGACGGGACATATAACACGTTAAACGCGTAAACAGTATGAGTTTAATTATTGAAAATACAAAATATTTAGATGAATAGCATTGATACATGATATTTCATTCTACAGAAAAAAGATTTCACATTTTACACCAAGTTTTTTTTTAATTAGCACCACGGATCTCTCGATCAGAAGACGAACTCGTTAACATCTATGCCACGGCGGCCCCGTTAATAACATTATGATGATTATTATCCTCATTACTTCAATAAATATCACCATGATAACCATCATTATTATAACTACTTTCTTTTCTTTACAACCTTATCAAAATCATCGTAGATACTGTTCGAAAGTCTATTGTAGAGATTTAAGTAAGTATGCTATAAAACTTTCCAAACAATGATTAAATCATTTATTGTATCTTTCATTGCAGTGTAAACGTGGAAATGACCTAGATTGAAATAACAGTTATCTTTCTTTGTTTTATAAATAAAACGTTAGCTAAGTCATTCACTCTATTTTAAAATTATGAAAATGAACCGTGTTTGTTGTTATTCTTCGGACCATTGATGACTTTATAGTGATCACTTCCTGTCTGCAACTATTAAACATTATTCCGATTTGCCTGTCTTTTATTTTACAATGATCGCTCCCCTGGATAGGTCTATCGTTATTTTCGGAAAATGCAACGGCATAGCTACATTCTGCATTTCACGTTAAAATGCAATTGTTTATGCAGAAACGATAAGTAAACAGACATTTCTGCAGCAACGTTAAATTGCGATTGAGTGTCATTTAATTTGTGTGATAGAAATATACTAATTTAGAAATTTTATGCAAGCTTTATAAGCAGAATATCTAGTATGGCAACCAATAGAATGATCAGTCGTGATAGTGACCTTGATGAACAGAAAGAAATCAAGGTATGTCGAACTACTGGTTATCTATTTTTATATCGGTAATACGTATGTCCTAAACGTCTCTGTCACTAAGTTATGTTTGTTATAACACGCATAGGCTGTTGCTTTCAGAACTGTGCAGAATCATTTACAGGCGTACAGATCTAGGTACGAGTATATATTGATCTACGTCAGTGATGATTAAATATTTGTAGCTAAAAATATAAGAACTCAATATATTTCTAATTTATTTAGTTATATCAACACTAGTGTTATCAACTCAATGCTCTAACCATTCTACTTGGGTGAGATTTAATACAAAGAAGGTTTAGTTCGAAAACGAAAGTAGACCTTTTCTTGGTAGAGCAGTAGTTATTTCCCCTTTGTCACGACGATCAATTAAAGCTCTCAATAAAAATAGTTTTACATAACAAGCGTGTCGCCGCCCCTGAACTATATGCACAAAAAAGATGCATCTTTAAAATAAATTGATACATAACAACTTTAAAAAACTGAAGCATTTTCTCCTGATGAAATATTAATTTAATATATTATTATCATATTATACAGGCGCGGATCCAGCTTTTTTCATCAGGGGGGTCCAAGAGGCCGGCGGTAGAGGGCTACCGTAAAAATCCCATTGGGTCCACGGCAAAGCACTGGTGGGGGTCCAAGGGGGCGCATTTGGGGATCCAGCTTTTGTCATCGGGGGAGGTGGACAAGAGGCCGGGGGCCTGGATATCCACATTTTTTACCGGTAGTAGACAATGGGAAATCATAACCTTAATAAATTTGATGTATAATGACGAAAATAATTGTGATCCTTTATTTCGTTATTATACCGATATAAGTTGATTAACAAACACAGCGAGCGAAGCGAGCCGGAAATTTTTGGACAGTTTAAACTTCGATTTGTCTATCTTTCTATTTATTTGTGATGCATTTTATAGTAGGCCTACAAAGAAAGACTCACAGACGAGCGAAGCGAGCCGAATTTCTCTCTTTTTTTTTGATATCAAATAAAATATTAAATATATGAAATAATTTGCTTAATAAATTGGGCGAGCGACAGTTTTGACTTTGATTTGTCCATCTTTCTATTTTGTTTGTGATACAATTTGAAGTGCAAAGAATGACTGGCGACCGAGCGAGCCGAAATTTTCAATTTTTTTTTAAAGATAAATGTATCTACTAAAATAATACATAGTATTAAAGATACGTAATGATTGACTGGCGAGCGAAGCGAGCCGAAAATTTTTATATATATGCGAATGAGATTTGCCAGAGATGGGGTCCAATGGTCATGGACCCTACCTCTGGCAAATCTCAGGGGGGGGGGGGGGGGGGGGGNNTTGGACAGAACAGTCAAAGTTCAACACAACATCAACATATGCATGTACACCCCCAGTCCCCCCTCTGGATCCGCGCATGTTATACATTTTGTTAAAGTGAGAACTATCTAGTTTCAACACTGAAGTTTCACTCATGCCTTTACTATCATTACTTTCATTACTACAACAACTATCATTATTGCCATCAACATCATGATTAAAAAATTATTTTTATTCTCATTCTAATATCATTGTTGTCATCGTTGTTGTTATCATAAGTATTATTGTTCTTCTTCTGATGATAATAATAATAATATTAATGATAATAATAGTAATAATAAAAATAATGATAATAATAATAATATAATAATAATAATATAATAAAAATGATAAAAATAATGATAATTATAATAATAATTATTATTATTAACATTATTTTATCCTTTTTTTCATAATGCTATAGATTTTGTTATTGTCATTTTTTAAATACCAGTAAAATCGAAAGTCCTCCAAAGGGAAGTAGATCTTATCCTTATGTAAAAAAAAATAATCAGTACACTCTAGGTTACAAACTTTTCGACCCCTTGACCTTTAACAAATAAACTGATGACATATATATTGTTGGTTACATAATTTCACAGCATCACAATTCAGAGCTTCATTGCAAATTTGTGCGTATTATTTATAGTTATTATAATGATTATGATTTAATAATTATTTGCATTTTTGTCCATGTATTATATTATTGATAACTATATTAATTTTGTCGCTCTTCTTTTCCTATCGTTATTATTGCTATTGTGTTTACAATAACAGTCATCATCCCTCTTTTATGCTCATAGTTAAACTATACGCTGATTTTGTTTTTGTTTTTTACATTTTAATATAGAAAACTATCACAGCCACAGTTACTTTACGGAACCTTCCCTCCGGTCTTTTGTAGTATTAACAGGTCGTCATGATCATTACTGACACCTTTTATAACAAGGATGTTTACATATTGTCTATGTTTTTTTTTTAAAATTGTGTATTTCAGGTTTCCGATATAGTGCAGTATTTTCAGTGTAACATCTGTATAGGTACTTTTGACGGCACTGCGATAACACCATGTGGTCATCGCTTCTGCATGCATTGCATTTCAAACTGTCTGGAACGATCCCCAGATTGCCCTAATTGTAAAAGACCCATATCTCTTACTGGAGTTGTTAAGGATTATCAGTTTGATGATTTGATTTGTGAGTATTCTAGTATGTGCACATGTATGTTTGTTTATTTGATTGTTTGTGAGTGTATGTGTGTGCATGTGGGGAAGGGGTGTGTGTGTGTGTGTATGAAGGTGCATATACGTAATTGTGCACATTTACACAACAATAACATCATACCAGTTAGCATAGCAACTGTTGTTACAACATTGTTTTACCTTTTTATACAACTGTTAATCAAACACCGATTAGTCTGTTGATACTGCATCAATATTTTACAAAATAAAAAAGCACCACTGATGATAAACATAATCATACAACACTGATACGGTGACTGTCATGAAATATCAATTTTATTCCTATTTATTAAACACTGATACTTTACAGGCTAATAAAACTGATTCAAGAAATTGTTGCTTTAAAAGAATGTACTTTACAAGTATATTAGTTTATTTTCTAATGAGTACTTGGGTGTCGAGATTTTTGATTTATTGACTGAGTGGTTTTCCTTCTCATTTTAGCTGCTATAAGACAAAAGTCTACTTTAATTGTCGAACCTTCCCTCGATGACAAAACAGAAAACCAGAACGAGGACTCGACTGGTAAGATTGTTATTGTAATAATGATAAACACTAGTATGATAGTGAACACTGCGGTTTGAAATAAAATTTGTGTATGTTGTGACCATAATAATACAGAAATAACAAATTTTGCTTAGATTGAAACAAACGTATACAATATAAGCTAGATAAGGTATCTAGCCAGAAACCCCAATACTTTTCCTTGATTGGTTAATTATTATATTTTTCTGACTCTCTTTTTCGTTTCATTTCGTTGATCCAGAGAACAACTTTAAGTCTCTTCCATTTATATCCATAACACGCAATAAGTTACACAGTGCTGTCGGCCCGCCGTGACATAGTATTTAGTGTATGTGCTGTCTGATCTTGAGGTCTAGGGTTCAAATCTGTGCAACGCTGTAGTTTGCCAAGTAAACCGATGTCAGAATCAGCAGGTGTCGGAACATTAAAAAAGCCCTCCCTGCTCTACGGCCATAAGTACCTAGCCTAGGCAAAATTTGTCACCATTCACCGGCACACGATAGCGTAAAAATGAAAGACTCTTGAAAGGGACGGTAAACAACACAACAAGTACAACCGAGTGCTGTTAGAACCAGAATAAACGTTATGATCACCCACAGTTTTCGGTTCCATTCTTTTGAAGTCTGTAGCGCGATAATTATTCAATCAACTTTTTGATCTGGCACACTTTGAGGTTGTTTAGAAAACCAAAAGTGATTGTAGAAGAAAAACGTTAATTTTAAATCTTTTTGATAAATGCGTATAATATATAGGTAAAACGAGCTAGTCCTAAAAATTTCAGATAATTTGAGTTATTTCAGATCACCACACGTATAGAAACTCTCCCGGTCTTCCCTGAAACGTTTTGCCATATTTTATATAAGTACTACAGGTAGTTTGATCCCATTAATGACTTATTTCATATAAAAATGCTGAATAAATATAGCGGTTTAATCGTTTTTGTACTTTTTTTCTTTCAGGAAAATACAAAGGTAAAGTATATACACATTAGCAACATGGTAAAAATCAAAAGATATAGTTTCACGCGTACGTTACTTTAAAATTTACAGAACATGTAGGATACCATCAATTTGCAAAATTGATATATTTAAGACGAATTTTCATTCTAGGGACCATTCTAGTAAACCATGAACACAATGAATAATTTTGTTGCTGATTAAACCGTAATTGAATGAATTTTTCAACAACAACAAAAAATATTAATAAGGGGTTCAGATAATGCAATTATTTGGCTAAATTTGGAATATTTTCCTCACAATGCATTAGACAGATAGACTCGATTAAGACGTAGGAAAGCTTAGACAGTGTCTATTAAAATTAAGTAGTAAATTTTATCAGTTGCTGATGGTTTACATGTATTATTACTGACATTTCTTATCTTAGTTTTTCTGGATCATCTCAGTACAAAGGATGACAGATTAAATGAAATGACAGAGAGACTTATTCAGGTCAAAGAAGACGAAATAAGTACACTCAAAGGTAAGGTTTGGAGTAACATTGAAGGAATGTGAATGCCCAAAGTTGTTTGGGTTGTAATTGTTTGGTATCGAATGTAGTTATGTATATCGTTTAGGTAAAGTTATTTTAAATCGACCTTGGATTGAATGTTTTCTACCCATAAGAGGGTCTCGGTTGAAAAAAAAATTATTTCAAACATATGTCAATTACATCCTATATTTGAATTTACCGTATTTCATTTCATTTCATTGTTATTGTATTGTTTTTCTAATTTGTTCATAAAATGTGAATAAAAAGTTTCTACAGTTACTATATTTACTTGTTGAATATTTAAAGAACTTTTAAGAGATGTCGGAAATTTAAATCTCTACATCGACATATTTATACATTTTTTTCAATATCAAGTCGTATTCTTTATTTTATTTCTTTTTTTTGTGGTAAAGATGAGATAGAAAACCTGCAAAGAGATTTGAATATCAAAGCGAATGAAATACTGGACATAAAGAAAGATCTAAAAGAAGAAATCGAAAACAAGAAAGGTAATTTTGATCCAAATGATTGGTTGAACATACTAATTTGGAATACAATGATTTTGTAAAGTCTAACAATGTGATTTACATCAGGTGGAGACTACATTTGTAAACATTTGTAATTTGTACACATTTTCTATGTAGAGGATATCTTTGTGAACTTACTTACTGGTGCATGATTTGATGGAAGATGAATGAATTCATTTGATGCATTGGTCTGCATTTTCCATAGGTGAAATAAAGAGACTTGAAGAACTCCAAAAGAAGAACAATATGACCTTTAAGACCACGATAGAAAAGTTACAGCAAGAAAAGGAAAACAGTGCAAGTATGATATATTTTAGGCTTTTCTGTGACACGTAGCCTAGTAATCCTGAATCTTGATATGTATGTGTAGTGCATCTTGAATTAATTTACTTTTAAACCCTCAATACAATTACTTAAATGTTTAAACTTACATTAAAAGTTATATCACCTGATATAAATGTCCTCTGGTTGGCCACGCTATTGGCATTCGTGGGTCCTTGTCGTGGGAAGAAACCGAACTTTCCGGAGGAAACTCTCGTACCCGAAATAATAGTGATCATCATACCATCTCCCATACTCCTCTGTAAAATTCAAAGATTAACTTAAGTGTTTTACAATATTGAGCATTACAGTAATGCTTAAGTGTTTCAGTCTCTATAGTTTACAGTGTTTCATAAGTATTTTTAGTCATTGTTCATTCTTATCTGTTCCTTTTAATTATTCTTTTAACACGCGAATGAATCTTGAATGTAGGCCCTGCAAGTTGACTTATAAATGGAAATTGACATGCAATAACATGATCCTCCTTTTTAAAAGTGATAAGAGTACAAGATATTGAACTTAATTCACTTTTACTTTCCTTGTGATACTCAGGATAGTGTACAGTACTTAATATCAATATTATTGTAATTTAGCCACTGTTTTACATTGATGTCAAGTGATAGCGACATTATGATTAACAGGAATCACAAAAGAGTTATATTTTATTTCACAAAATGTATTGTTGACGATTCAGAATTGTGAGTGGATGCATTGCAATATATATCGGTGAAATCGTGTCGTTATAGATCTGTTCAAGGCCCAACAAAAACAATATCGGAGAACTGAGCTTGATTTGAGCCAAAAGATGGGCGCATTACAGACTACAAATTGGTCACTACAAGAAGTAATTGTCACAAAAAATAGTAAGTAGCTCTATTTTGTATAGATATCTGTTACTATTATTGCTTAGGTTAATGTAGACCAGGACATAGTTGTTTGTCTGCCGATTAAATTTTCACCAATTGCTAAATATAACCAAGAATTAAATAAAGCCCAGATTTAAACTTTGTAGCTAAACAATTAAATTTTAAAGGTTACAATGAGCTTTTTGTATGACAATTTATTAAGTTTGGGAAATTCCACCAAGCTCTGAGGCGTGGTTACTATATTTCTGCAGACTTCCATTGTATTTAAACCTCGGCTAAAATTAAACACCTGTTGAACAACTGGGCCCAGGTGTAATACACATATACATGCATATCAATTATCTTATATCTACTACTTGAAATTCTAATAAGATATTAAAAAACATGTTTATGGTCATTTTTGTTCTTGATTAGAGGAAATATCATCATGTTGAAAATCTTTAAAAAATCTATATGTGTACTTAAAGTGCCTCTTACAATTGTGGAATGTCCCTTTATTCCACGATGAAATACTTTCGATTAGACATCCATTATTAGATGTGTCTAAACCAGTTTTCTTTCTTTTACATCACTGCCAACTTTGTCTGAAAAATACACCAACACACATACCACCTCCATATTAATGACTGACTTATCAAGTCCGCTTCCGTCGTCCGCACAATTACCATTATCGCTATTGCTCAGAAAGTACCAAAGAGATCCTCTTCATTTTGGGATTCCTCTTCGGATTTAGTTTTGCATGTCATATTTTGATAAGAAAAACAGGAGTCTGGAGGAGCAACATAGGTGTTGAAAAGTTAATCACGTTTTCGTTATTTCTGACAAAATATGCTGAAGGGCCTTTCTCAAATCTTTCATGGATGTTCCTCTTTGCATCTTGTTTTGTATGCGACATTTTGGTAATTCTCAGAAGAAAAAAAACTTGGCGCTTGATGAGTATCTTAGGTTTTAAAAATTAATATCGTCATCGTTATTTCTGAGAATATACTGAAGGAGCCTTCCTTTAATCTGGCGTTGCTGTTCCCATCGGGGTCTAGCGTAGCATGCCATATTTGTGTACTAATTAGAAAAACTTGAGGTCACAAAGGCGGAAGTCATGTTTTAAATAAGGATTCCTTTATCACTATTTCTGTAAAATTGCCGAAGTTATCTCCGTTAAATCTTGCATGGAGGTTCTTCTTTGGTTGCAGTTTTGCATGTGACATTTTAGACTAATCAGAAAAATTGCAGCCCAAAATGGGCAACTTATGTCGAAGGCTCTGAAAGGTTGATATCGAGGTCTCATGAGAGAATACCAAATTTTGAAACAGATGTACGAGACCAGTCATCGAATGCATTAAGAGAAATAAGAAAAAGAAGGGGAAAAAAAAAACAAACTGTAAAAAGTCCATTCAAGATATAACGGATGGTGGCCTTTAAGATCCTTTGTAGTCTCTAAGAATCTTTCGTTTTGACTAAGAATTTGCCCTCATTTGAATTCCCTCTTCGGCCAATATTCGCTGAGTGATGTCGTTTTCCTGCTTGTTTGCGAGAGGCCGATATACTTTACCCGGATATATTTATCATGGAGATGGGTTTTCCATAACTTATAAAACTGAACGACCACACGCACAAGACAATCATTATCTGAATTCACAATTGAAAATCATGAAACATGAAGATGAACAAAAAGTATATACAAGAGAAGCTTGGATATTCACAATACAAAACATAAGTCACGTGACTTAAATATTGTATGATCAAGATGTCACTTGTTACATGTATGTACAGTCTTACTGCCTTGGTGACCCACTGAACTAAAGGACTACCTGTCTTGTGTGACCATAATAGGTGTTTCCTATACAAATATACTGGATAAAGAGACTACCTGTCATATGTGAACAATGTTACTCCCTCCATCCCATGGATGGTCTCCTAAATCACGTTAGACTGTAATAGGACTAAGGCTCCTTATTATTCCTTCATTTTACGTGTATATTTTTATCGCACATTTTTTACCTACAGACACTGTTCTTTATGAATTCCACGGTTATCAATAAGTTTATTTTACCCCATAACGTCTTAGTAGTAAGTTTTTCATATTACACATGTATGTTCCTTTCGACAAGACCTTTACTTTATACGCTCTGACTATGACCTTGGGGTTTGACCTTAAATGTTTTATTACTCTCTCGCAGACGAGGCACATCAATCAAGAGAGCAATTTGCACAGGACATGAATATGCAAAGGGAACAAGCGGCACAAACATTGAGGGAAGTAAAGGCAGAATGGGGTGATTGTTTTGATTTTTTATCATAAAATTTTCATGAAAAGAAGTCAAACAATAGCTTTTTCGGTGGTATCCATTATTTCATTCATTAAGCAGAAAACGAGATTTTCTTAGTTCAAAGCAAAATCATAGATCTTGCATTCCTTGTTGATGCTACAGTTGGATTTCATCTAATACCATACGTTTTTGTTTTGTTTGTTTTGTTGTTGTTTAACGTCCCACTCAAGAATATTTCACTCATATGGAGACGTCACCGTGTGCCGGTGAAGGGCGACAAATTTTGCTGTGCTCGGCACTTATGGCCGTAGAGCAAGGAAGGTTCTTTAACGTGCAAACACCTACTGTGACACGGGACCTCGGTTTTTCTCGATTCGAAGTCGAACACGCTAACCACTCGGCCACGGAGGCCCCAATACCATACGTCTTAACTCGATTAGTATATATGTTCACAAAATAATTTTGCTTGAGTACTAGACAAGCAACAACACTTTATTGAACCCCGAGCGGAGTTGCTGTTTTTGCTTAAGTTATCTTTATAGGTATTGAAATATTTTTCCAATATTTTTTATTCATTAATTTATCTGTATTTCGCTTCCATCTTTGAGCGCACATAAGAAAAGTTTAATTGTTTAAGGGACACTGAATTTAGTAATGTTGAAACGTGTTTAATGATCTCCTTTCCTTGAGCTGCTGACTAAAGATATACCCTAGATGCCATACTTAACATACTATTTCATTTACCCGATAGCAAAGGAAACCCAGGAAAGAATAACAATGGTAAACCAAATACACGAAGCTCAGTTACGGGAAAAAGATAGAGAAATTGAGAATATAAGGCGCCAACTTGTGAGTCATGATGATCAAGCCGGTAAGTATCATAAAATGGTACAGTGGAATACTTCCAGAATGAACTATGGAAACACGACATAAATATGTCGTACTGTTGAAACTTAATTCTCGGGATTCTAGTAAAAGAAAAAGTATCAGTTTTTTCCCGAATTCAGAGATCACTTACAGTACATCAATATTCAAATAAAACGTTGCTTTTAAAGTTTTCTTGAAAGTCTGAAAATTCAAATGTTATTTTGAATGATGATTGTATGATGAATATGATATGATGAATTGTATCAAAAGTCCAATGATATTTTTAACTGAGAAACAGTCTAAACCAAGATTTTCTTTATCGTAGAAAATGTGTTGGAGAAAGGATGTGTGTAAAACAGTGAACATCATTGTATGTAGAATATTTGAGAAAAGTTAAATACATGGAATTTGCTCTAGTTTCAAAATTCAGTTGACATTCTAATTCACAACATGCATATTCAAAGTTGCCTTACGCATTGCTCGTATACATTTTCCAAAATACATTCTGCTATTTTATGTTTACTGCAGATGATTTGCAACAATCAACTATAGCGTATAAAAAACTTGTCAGAGAGTTGTCAGAGCTCAGGGATAAATTACAGTTTGTACAGCGCCAGAACAACCATCTACAGACCGAACTATATCATGCAAGATCTAGATCAAATTGAGCTACCACGATCTGGCACTATTTGTCAGATAGAACTGTAAAACCTGTTTCATTATAGATAGACCAGTGAAACTTTTTTTGTATAAGATGAACATTTAAGTCAATAGTTGAATGTAAATTCTCATTATAAAGAGTTTTCATTCCTATGAATCTTTCAAATATATCAGAACTCTGTCATAGAGACGACATAATAGAACGGAATTAGAATGGAAAATTAATGAAAATTATTCAAGTCTCACCGGCGTCATGGCTAGTTTTTTTATGTCGCTTTGGTGAGACAATTACAATCGAGTCTGCATATAGAAGTTAAGCATATCGAACCCATCTCTTCTTAGGAAAATAGATCCTTAACCTACGTCTCATATATCTAAGGCTTTGAGTATTTGAAAATATCGGTTCCAGAATGTACCTTTTATAGAAAGTGTGTCTCAGAAAATTGCCCTTTACTGAACAAAATTTATCGAAACATTTCTTTTAACCTCAGTGATTTAAATCGCTTCCACTGTTATGTAAAAAATAACACAATTCCACTTTAATTTAAATCGTTTTTAAATATGAAATAATATGGCAGCAGTTTGTAATGACAGAAAAAAACCCACTTTAATTATCAATTGATAAAAATCGGTCACACTACACGCTACCGTGTCCGCAATATATATCAATGTATAACCCGATTTGAACGTGCAGGGATACACGCGGCCGCATTTGAAACATCTAAAATATGTTCATCGTCTTTCATTTTCTGGTAACAATAGTCAAATCTTGATTTATTTTCATATTGCATACAAAAAAGCACCAAAATCGCCGGGGCATGAAATCCGTAAAAGCACTATTGCTCATTTTCATAAGTCGGTTTTAAACAACATAAGATACTACAAATAAGACATTAGGGCCCAACAACCGAATAATTGACCTCTATATATATATATATATATAGAGGTC